>MU760254.1:4935-51575 GCA_026770625.1 Nicotiana glauca
AAGAATAGCAACCGAAACCTTTTCATACGATAAGTCTTCACTCACCTCAATAGTCTCAACAGGCACAATGGCGGATGGATCCCCAACCACTTTATTCAACATAGACACATGGAACACCGGGTGCAATAATGACATTTCAAGGGGCAATTTCCAGCCTATATGCCACTTGCCCTATCCTTTGAGCGATCCGATATGGCCCGATATACCTTGGGCTCAATTTCCCTTTCTTCCCAAATTGTATGACTCCCTTCATGGGAGATACTTTCAAGAATACCCAATCATCTACTTGGAATTCCAATTCTCTTCGATGCACGACTCCATAGGATTTCTGACGACTTTGAGCAGTTTTCATCCTCTCCTGAATGACTTTAATTTTTTTTCCATAGCTTGATGCACAAGATCTGTCCCTAACAGTTCTGCTTCACCAACCTCGAACCACCCAATCGGAGATCTACACCTCCTTCCTTACAATGCCTCAAATGGGGCCATCTGAATACTAGCATAAAAGCTGTTGTTATAAGAAAAATCTATGAGTGACAAGCGACAAGTTTATCATGAATTGAGCCACTAGATCTGAAATGATCGAGACTGGAGTTCCATGCAACTTAACTATTTTTTTAAATACATTTCAACATATAATTCTGCTGTGTCAGTAGATTTGACTTGCACGAAGTGCGCTAATTTCATGAGTTGATCCACAATTACCCAAATTGAGTCGAACTTGCGCGTAGTGCGCAGTAATCTACCACAAAATCCATATTGATCATTTACCATTTCCACATTGAAGTTTCTACTATTTGTAACAATCCTCTAGGCCTTTAATGTTCGGCCTTCACTTGCTGACAGTTCGTACATTTTGCCACAAAGTCCGCCACAATATTGGATTTTCCCGGGTGATATAGAATATCGATGTCGTAAGTAACTCCAACTATCTTATCTTCCTCAAATAAAATTCTTATTGTTTGAAAGTATATTGAAGGCTCTATGGTCCGTAACTATATCCACATGGATCCTATACCAACAATGGTGCCCAACCTTTAATGCAAATACCACCGTTGCAAGTTCTAAGTCATGTGTTGCATTTTTTCCCCCATAATTCTTGAGTTGCCTAGAGGTATAAGCTATCCCTTTAACACATTGCATATTTAGTGGAACATCATTATCATATTTCTCTTACATAATACCTCCCACGAATTGAGTTCTGCAATACTTTCCCTGATATGGCGACTTAGGAGTTACCATGCTAAACATGTCTGGTCCGTAACAAGTGTTCATCCTCTTTCAATCTATTCCGAATCTTTCATTCGCCCTTTGGGTGGATTGTGTTGTCTTTCCCTTATTGATCACCCTTTGGCCTGGACAATATGCTAGTGCCATCTTTTCTTTCTAACTGGAACTTTCATTCCCATTCTATTTTACACATAGTACATAATTGATAGCTTTATTGTGACACACACTTGTCTACCTCCCGTGAACTTGTAATATCAGTGTGCCTGGTTTAGTGAGTTTATCATACCACAACTTCACCTCCAGTAGTCTCACTTTCCATTGTATGTAGACATGAACTATCTGTAGATCCTTTAGTTGATATTTAGTGCCATCCAAGTCGGTTGCATTGCAGTTAGTCCCTTATAACTTTTATTAACACATACCTTAAGCGAGTCCACCATTCTGATGCAAGATATTTTATGATAACCATGACCATTTAGCTCTTCCTGCAGCCAGTGGTATTCCAGCTCCTCCTAGGCCTCAGGAGCCTTATTATGCACCTCCGGTTTCTAGTGCCTCCTGCGCGGGGTGCTTTTAGAGGTTAGTCCAGCAGACCTGGCTCAAGCCATTCAAAGCCACCACGTCCTCCAAAAGCTTGATTTGAGTCTGGTGACACACGCCATATGCTGAGGGATTTCCCCAGACTTGGGAGGGGTGCACCTCTGTAGACTTCTCAGCTACAGCATGCCCCACAGAGTTCTCAGGCTATGGTTACAACTCCAGTTTCTACCCCACCTGCTCAGCCAGATAGAGGTAAAGGTCGAGGAGGTAGAGGTCGCCCTAGAGGGGGAGGCCAGGCCAGATACTATGCCCTTCCTGCCCGTACCGAGGCCGTTGCCTCCGATTTTGTCATCACAGGTATTGTCCTGGTTTGTCACAGAGATTCATCGGTTCTATTCGATCAAGGCTCTACTTATTCTTATGTGTCTTCTTATTTTGTTTCGTATTTGGGTGTACCTTAGGATTCTTTGAGTTCCCCTATTTATGTTTCTACTCCTGTAGGGTATTCTCTTATTGTGGAATGCGTTTATCGATCGTGTTTGGTTGCTCTTAATGGTTTTGAGATTAGATCCAATTTATTGTTGTTCAGCATGGTTGATTTTGATATTATCTTGGGCATGGACTGGTTTTTGCCCCATTATGCTATTCTTGATTGTCACGCCAAAACCGTGACGCTGGCTATGCCAGGTGTACCGCGTGTTGAGTGGAAAGGTGCTTTAGATCACACTCCCAGTAGAGTTATTTCTTTCCTTAAGGCTCAGCGTATGGTTGAGAAGGGGAGTGATGCGTATTTAGCTTATGTGAGAGATGTCAGTATTGATACCCCTTCCATTGATTCAGTACCAGTAGTATAGGATTTTTCTGATGTGTTTCCAGTTGACCTTCCGGGCATGCCGCCCCGTAGAGATATTAATTTTGGCATTGATTTGTTGCCGGGCACTCAGCCCATTTCTATTCCTCCGTATTGTATGGCTCCTCCTGAGTTGAAGGAGTTGAAGGATTAGTTACAAGAATTGGTTGATAAGGGTTTTATTCAGCCCAGTGTATCACCTTGGGGTGCTTTTGTCTTGTTTGTGAAGAAAAATGACGGTTCTATGCGTATGTGTATTGATTATCGCTGGTTGAACAAAGTTACAGTGAAGAACCGTTATCCTTTGCCTCGTATTGATGATCTATTTGACCAGCTACAGGGTGCACGAGTGTTCTCTAAGATTGACTTGCATTCAGGGTACCATCAGTTGAAGATTCGGGAGCCAGATATCCCAAAGATTGCTTTTAGGACTCGGTATGTTCATTACGAGTTCCTTGTTAAGTTATTTGGGCAGACTAATGCCCAACAACCTTTATGCATTTGATGCACAGTGTACTCCGGCCATATCTTAACTCATTTGTCATTGTCTTTATTAATGACATTCTGGCGTATTCCCGAAGTCGGGAAGATCATGAGCAGCACCTGAGGATAGTGCTCTAGACTTTGAGGGAAAAGAAGTTATATGCAAAGTTCTCAAAATATGAGTTTTGGTTGGATTCCGTGGCATTCTTAGGCCACGTAGTATCGAGTAAGGGTATTCAGGTGGATCCGAAAAAGGTAGAGGTAGTGCAGAGTTGGCCTAGACCATCCTCAGCTACAGATATCTGTAGTTTTCTCGGTTCGGCGGTTATTACCATCATTTTGTGAAGGGGTTTTCATCGATTGAAGCCCCTATGACTAGACTGACCCAAAAGGGTGCTCCATTCCAGTGGACGGAAGAGTGTGAGGCGAACTTTCAGAAGCTCAAGATAGCTTTGACTACAGCCCCAGTTTTGATATTGTCTACAGGTTCGAGGTCTTACACTGTCTATTGTGATGCCTCGAGGATTGGCCTTGGAGCGGTTTTGATGTAGGACAGTAGGGTGATTGACTACACGTCCAGACAATTGAAGGTGCATGAGAAGAATTATCCTGTCGATGATCTTGAGTTAGTTGCCATTGTTCACGCCTTGAAGATCTGACGCCATTATTTTAACGGTGTGCCTTGTGAGATTTATACTGATCATCAGAGCTTGCAACACCTGTTCAAACAAAAGGATCTAAATTTGCGCTAGAGAAGGTGGTTAGAGTTGCTGAAGGACTATGATATCACTATTTTGTATCACCCAGGCAAAGCCAATATGGTGGCCGATGCCTTGAGTCGCCGGGTAGAGAGTTTAGGGAGTTTAGCTTATTTACCGGCATCCGAGAGGCTTATGGCGATAGATGTTCATGCCTTAGCCAATCAGTTTGTAATATTGGATCTTTCTAATCCCACTCAGGTTCTAACTTGCGTGGTTTCTCGTTCTTCCTTATTTGATCGTATCAGGGAGCGTCAGTATGATGACCCTCATTTGCTTATCCTCAAGGATAAGGTTTATCATGGTGATGCCAGAGATGTGATTATTGGTGAGGACGGAGTATTAAGGATGCAGGGTCAGATCTGTATACCCAATGTTGATGGGCTTCGGAAGTTGATTCTAGAGGAGGCCCATAGTTCGCGGTATTCCATCCATCCAGGTGCCTCGAAGATGTACCAGGATTTGAGGAAGCACTATTGGTGGAGGCGGATAAAGAAAGATATAGTTGGGTTTGTAGCTCAGAGCCTCAACTTTCAGCAGATGAAGTATGAGCACCAGAGACCGGGTGGATTGCTTCAGCAGATAGAGATTCCGAATTGGAAGTGGGAGCGGATCACCATGAACTTTGAAGTTGGGCTCCCACGGACTTTAAGAAAGTTCGATGCTATTTTGGTGATTGTGGATCGGCTGACCAAGTCCGCGCACTTCATTCCTGTGGGTACTACTTATTCTTCGGAGCGATTAGCAGAGATTTATATCCGGGAAATTATTCTTCTGCATGGTATTCCAGTGTCCATCATTTCAGATAGAGGTACTCAGTTCACATCACGATTTTTGAGGGCCGTTCAGCATGAGTTGGGTACTCGGGTAGAGTTGAGTACAATATTTCACCCTTAGAAGGACGGATAGTCCGAGCGCACTATTCAAATTCTTAAGGATATGCTACGTGCATGTGTGATTGAGTTTGGAGGGTCTTGGGATCAGTTCATGCTATTGGCGGAGTTTGCATAATACAACAGTTATCATCCCAGCATTTAGATGGCGCCATATGAGGCTTTATATGGTAGGCAGTGTATATCTCCGTGGGTTGATTTGAGCCGAGTGAGGCTAGATTACTGGGAACATAATTGGTTCAGGATGCTTTGGAGAAGGTTAAGGTGATTCAGGATAGACTCCTTACGACCCAGTCCAGATAGAAGAGTTACGCGTACCGGAAGGTTCGTGATGTTTCCTACATGGTTGGAGAGCGGGTTCTACTTCAGGTTTCGCCTATGAAGGGCGTTATGAGATTTGGGAAGAAGGGGAAGTTGAGTCCGAGGTTTATTGGCCCTTTTGAGATATTGAGGCGTGTTGGGGAGGTTGCTTATGAGCTTGCCTTACCTCCCAGCTTGGCAGGAGTTCATCCAGTATTTCATGTTTCGATGCTCCTATCACGCCCCAACCTCGGGAGGCGCGACCGACGCTCAATCAAGTAAACCCGACTGAGCAAGCCTTACCGAACACTTTCTACCCCAAATCAATATGGATACGGGACCCATGCTTTTCATTAATTTAGACGAGAATACATGGTGCATACTACATCATTGGTTCATTTCATATCACAAAGATTTACCATACATAAGCTAGATTCAAGGATTCTATTAGAGTTACAATTTATGGAAATCACCGGTTTGGGATAACAACATAGATGGTGGACTCCCCGAACACCCGTACATAACCCACACTAGTGTCTGTGGAGCCTCTAAGGATACAATAGATAAGCATAACTATGCCGGCAACAAGGCCCCGACTATACCTCAAAAGTGGAAATCTGTAATAACTAAAGATACACCATATAGCCCCATGAAAGGAGAAGGGGCTCACCGAGACTTCGAGTAGAAAAATGCTCTGCTACACACGATCGGCACTATCCGCTATGGAGCCACCTACAATCATAACACGAATGTAGCGCCCCCGGCAAAAGGGATGTCAGTACATTTGAATTGTACCGGTATGTATAACTAAACACCATTTTATTTGAAAGAACTATCAAACAGGTACAAGTAAATAACATGGGTATATCAAAAATATAATTCATATAACCTTTCATACAATTTCAAAAACTTAGATTAGGGCATTTCCGTCACATGTTCACCACCGTTCTCAATACCACCGCCATCTTGAGCGGAGTCCGGTCACGACCCGACCGGATAGGTCACCTCATTGGAGGCATTACTCTCAATCAATATTTCATTTCCCCTTATTCGGAATTCAATATCGGCACATTACCACCATGTGTGCAGCATGGTGTCCGATCACGACCCGATCGGCTAGGTCGCCTTGCCTAGGCATTACTCATTTCTCATTAGTAAACACCTCTGAATATTTATTTCACACATATCATATCAATCCCTTGGCGCTCATGGCCACCATTATCACATCGTTTTTTTTTCCTTCTTTAATATTCATTTTACAAGTTGTGATCATAGACGCATATACCATAATAATTCCAGTTACAATTACAGGTAAGTGAGCACATAGCTAGCATGAATAATTGCAAATCAATTAATGCATAATAACAGTCAATACACTAACCAATTCAACACTTACCATACTTTCATAGAGGCCAACGATGCTCAATTTAAAAAAAGGGGGTTTTAGCCATACATACCTCAATAAAGCTTTCCTTACTCTTTTACAAATTTCCAGAACTCTCAGCACTTCGATCTATTGAGTAAGAATTTAAAATTAAATCAAGAATTAGAGATGAGATTGGGACTCTAGCTTGGTTCAAGCATGTTGAAAAACCCTAGAGGTGCAATGTGATCTTAGGCCCCTTTTTGATAGCAATTTATATCATTTTTTACCCCTCTTTAAATCACCACCTCCCACTATTCTAAGGTTTGATATGCATGTAAGGAATCCATTATTATACCCATGAATCACCTCACTAATGACCCCCTTATATCTGAGAATAAAAATACAAGGGTTGGGGTGATGAAGTCTTACCTCTTGAGATGAAGGTCTAGGGGTCTTGACTTGATTTTCTTCAAGGATTTAGACATATCTTATGGAGTAATTTAATGGAGAGACTTTCCCCTATCTAAAAACCCTCTCTCTCCCTCTAGAAATGCTCAGAAGACTGCTTAAAATGAGCTATAACACCGGATATATTGATGGGGAGGTCGGGTTAAAAATTAGAAAATTGGAGCCCCGAGTCAAATATGCGATCGCAGAGTAAACATGTGGTCCGCATAATGGACCACAAAATGCTCCCCAGAAACTGGACACTCTGACCGAGTCTGCGGCAGAAATGCGGTCCATATTCACGTTCTACGGTCGCAAAGTGCACCGCAGAACTGACCCTCACAAAATTCAAAGGAAAGTATGCGATGACTATGCAGTCTGCATTTTGATTATGCGACCGCATTTTTGACCGCATAGCTGATTTCATTTTTAACTAACATTCTGACTAACTCCGCGGCAGATATGCAGTCCGCAAACCTGGTTTGCGGCTGCATTCTGGACCGCATTTCTTGCACTTTTCTAGAAACGTATTCTTGACTTTTTAATGCATTATTCAATACAAAAAGGTCCACGCCGTGGAGAGCTTGTTTATGAATTGCTAACACACGCTCGTAACTTAGAACCATAGGATCCGAGTTTTCGAGTAGGGATTTCATGGGGCCTTATATCTCTGGAGGTATCATGATGATCCGTCGCACGATTTGAATTTCAGTTTAGTCCAGTTGGACAAGGATCTATACTATGTTGAGGAGCCAGTGGAAACATTGGATAGGCAGGTTAGAAAGCTGAGGTCAAAGAACATTGCATCGGTAAAGGTTCAGTAGTGGGGTTAGCCGGTCTAGGAGGCGACCTGGGAGACGGAGCATGGTATGCACAACTGTTACCCTCATATTTTCACTACTTCAGATATGTCTCAATGCTCGTTCGAGGACGAACGAATGTTTAAGTGTAGGAGGATGTGACGACTCGGACGGTCGTCATAAGAGTTTACGCCCCGATCCCCTAGTAACTGCTTTCCCCGTATTTATTTCTACTATTTTGATTTGCCGGATGTTCGGTTGTGAGTTTCAGAGAGTTTTGGGACACTTAGTCCCTAAATGAGAGCTTAAGTGTTGGAAATTTGACCATAGTCAGAACAGTGTGAAGACGAACTCGGAATGGACCGATGGTTTCGTTAACTCCGTGGGGTGATTTTGGGCTTAGGGACGTGTTCAGATTGTGTTTTGGAGGTCCGTAGCTAATTTAGGCTTGAAATGCTGAAAGTCGAATTTTGAAGTTTCCAGTTCCATAGTGAGATTTTGATCCGAGGGTCGGAATGGAATTTCGGAATTTAGAGTAACTCCATAGTATTGAATGTGATGTGTGTGCAAAATTTCAGGTCATTCAGACGAGGTTTGATATACTTTTTGATCGAAAGCGTATTTCTAGAGTTTTTGGAGTTCTTAGGCTTGAATCCGTGGTTGATTTGTCATTTCGATGTTGTTTTAGATTTTTTAAGGATTGGTATAAGTTTGGACAGTGGTATTAGACTTGTTGGTGCCATTGGTTGAGGTCCCGGGGACCTCGGGATGATTTTGGATGGTTGTCGGAAGAATTGGAAGTGGTTTGTAGCAGCTGAAGCTGCTTATATCTATCATAACCACACCCGCGGTTGGGTTCTACAGGTGCAGAGCTGCAGAAGCGGCGCAGAGATAGCAGAAGCAGAAAAGGGAGAAACCAATAGGGACCGCAAAAGCGGGAGCTTCACCGCAGAAGCGGCCCCGCATCTGCGAAGGGTTAACCGCCGGTGCGGAAGCTGGGATTTAAGTGAAAAGTCGCAGATGCCACCAAGTCTTCGCAGAAGCGGGACCGCAGAAGTGGAATAACTGGGCAGAAACATATAAATTCTTGCCTTCGCGAAATTTAGCTATTTTCAGCTTTTTTTAAAACGGGAAGAAGCTTGGGAAGCACTTTTCAAGAGGGATTTTTAGAGGAGTTCATTGGGGTAAGGTTTTTGGTCCCTAAACTCGTTATTGGAATGATTTTTTTTATCAATTTAAGCATGAAAAATTAAAGAAAATCAGTGGTAATTTGTGGGTTAGGGCTCGTCTAATTAGAGGCCTTTGAGGGACCAATTGAGGTTTGATTTTGGCACTTTTGGTATGACTAAATTCGTAAGAGTGTGAGGATTCTGGAATATAAATTTTACCCGATTCCGAGACGTGGGTCCGAGGGGCATTTTGGTCATTTTATCTAATTTCGTGTATTAGCTTAGAATTTCTTTGTATAATCAATTACTTGAAGTGTTATTTACATTATGCAATTGAATTGAATAGATTTGGGCCATTTGGAGTCGAATACTCGTGGCAAGAACGTGATCTCGGGTTGATTAATGAGCCGGTTCGAGGTTAGTGGCTTGCCTAACCTTGTGTGGGGGACCTTCCCCTTAGGATTTGGTATTATTGTTAATTGAAATTCCTTGTACGTGAGGTGACAAGTGCGTACTTCTGCTAATTGTTGGAAATCTAGTTTTCATTAAGTAATTACTTATATTTTTCCTTTCATATTTTTATTATTTGCACTATTAAGCCTATGGTTAGCTTGGGAAAGCATGTCTAAGTGATTAGTTGTTTTACCTGCTCAAACTTCTTTACCTGAATTCTATGCAGCATGCTAGTCTCGAATTACTTATTGTCTTAATATGGAATTGGCATTTCTGATTATTTTTCCTGTTGCTACTGTGTAATTTACATTGGGACTACGGATGTGGGATTCCGGTAGCTCCCCCTTGTCTATTTACATTTGGGACTATGGATGTGGGATTTCGGTAGATCCCCCTGCACAGTTATATTGAACTACAGGATTGCACATGGTAGATACCCCCAGTACTGGGTATTTACTTTTGGGACTACAGAATGGGATTTCGGTATATCCCCACGCACTATGAGTTGGACTACGGGACGATATCTCGGGGGATCCATTGGATATTTATATTTGGGACTACAAGACGGTATCCTGGGAGATCCTCAATTGTTATTTTGGTGCTGATCCGTATCTCTTTCTGTGTTTACTTTGCCTCTGTAATAGTCATTGCTGTCCTTTATATCCTACGTTACTTTTACTGCTGCATGTATTTATACTATGTTGTTCTATACTGTCGAACTGTATATTTTATTTAACCTTAGTAGGGCCCTAACCTTCTTCGTCACTACCCGATCGAGGTTAGGCTTGACACTTACTGAGTACCGCTGTGGTGTACTCATGCCCTTTCTGTGCATGTTTTTTATGTGCAGATCCAGGTACCTATACTCAGACTTATCATCCTTGCGGTGAGGCGATCCTTCGAAGACGTCGAGGTATATCTGCCGCGTCCGCAGACCGATGAGTCTCTCTCCATTCTCTCTTGTAGTTATAGCCCTTCTGTATTTACTTTATTTTTGACTATTCTGGAGTTCGAGCACTATGTAGTATCCTTAGCTTGTGATTCATGAGTTTCCGGGTTTTGAGAATATGTATTAGTTTTTGAGAGGTAACGTTGTGCATGCCGAGCGGCACTTTTAAACGTTGTTTTATTACTCTATCGCTATTTTAACTTGTTTTCTTCCGCAAATTTGGTTTATTTTTTGCATTTTAGGCTTACCTAGTCGTAGAGACTAGGTGTCGCCATGATGGTTCACGGAGGGCGAATCGGGGTCGTAACACTCAGTCGGGTTTACTCGGTTGAGCTCGAGTCATGCTCCTTGGTTTTTGAGGCGTGACAAACTTGGTATCAAAGCCATGTTTTAAAGTGTCCTAGGATGTCTCGGAGCCGTGTTTAGTAGAGTCCTTCTTATCGGTGTGTTGTTGACCACATCTATAATTAGGAGGCTACTTGGACATTTAGGAATTTCACCCTTCTTTGGTACTCCAGATCGTGCGGTAGAGCTCAAGATAGTGAGCTAAATTCCTCGCTATGTCTTATTCTATTGATGAGTAATCTTGATACCATAATCCACGAGTTTGAAGCAGTTAGGAGGGAATAACCCCGCCATTTAATCCGAGGGAGAGCGCCCAAGGGTTTATTAGGAGAATGTATCGAGCCATGAAGAGATTGGTAGAACCTGTTGCTAAGGGGAGTACCCTGTTCTTATTAATGTCACTGCACTACCAGATAATGTGGTATGTCAGTATGGTACCAATGTATGTTACAAATGTGGAGTCAGGGGGCATCAGCTAAGGTACTGCCCCACTAATCTAAAGTTACCAAGTAAGTGACCGCTAATTACATCATTCTGAACACCATATACTTTTCCTTATTATATATGTACACCTGTATCGTGATCTTGCATAGATATGGTCTTAACAAGAAACTGAATCACAAAACATTCCAAGTATCCATTTCGGAACGAGACACATTATTTGTGAATCCACTCTATCACAAATTCTCTTATTTACATCCTCTTATGGGATTGAGCTCTATAATTATGTCCTTGAATTGAGTTATAACTCTAGGATTAATACTTCCCACATGCTTTCCTAAATTCTCAACAAGGGACTATACCTGATATATTTCTTATAGAATCTTTTTATTTTAATGGACAACCTGTGCTCACTTGTGCCTATGCATGCACCGTAGTAATGTTTACCTATGTGGTGTCAAGTTCCATGTAAAGCATCCCAGTATTGCGATCCTTCTCGAGTCACTCTTTCTCTCAATAGGTGTATATGGCTTCTCTGGTTTAAACACTCATTCTAGTCTTTTGCGATTATCATTATGAAACCTTCTCACTGTCTAGTAACATAAGAGCATACCTTAGAACCTATCATATGAGTTCATGTCAATCGAAATGGTCATCATATGCATAAAGTCTCTCTAGAAATTGAGATCCTCACATCTCCGTGGTAGAAAGATCTTGTGTCGCCATCTTAGTATAACTTTCGCGTCCACTCGGGACATCCCGCAATGAGTAGCTCTCTTTGATCCTAGTATTTTGGTTCCCCGTGACGTCTTGTATTGCAATTTCGAAGTTAATATAGCACAACCATGTCCAGCTCGTGTCAAATTTTTACTTTCTCTTTATACCTCCACAACATGTGTTAATTGTGTTCCTTAGTTAGTGAATTCATTGTTCTAGTTTCCCAAAACTTGTTTGATAACCATGAGAGAACGTTAGTTTCCCGTCTATGTGTCACTATAACACTTCCTTTCTCATAAAGACCGTTAATGGGCTCTCCGTTAAGACCTAATACACCTTTGGGGGTTATCATGGCACAACACCTACTTCTCATGTTCTCCTGTCTTTCAGTAGTATCTGGGTACTTTTCAAGTATGAATCCATGGAGAAATCATTATGAACATCTACAAACCTTCCATGATTATTTTATACTGTCTCATTGGGTTTCGTTGTCTTTACACATTCGAGTTCTAGAATCATGGACTATGTCCTTGTCATGTGCAGGGAGTTTTGCTATCTTTGGCATTCCACCTCCCTGGATGGATATGAGTTTTATTTGTCTTTCTCCTCGGAGAATCATTAGAACCCCTCTAACCAATATATGATTTCATCCCAATATTAAGATGTCCTAGCTATGTGGTTTCACTCGTGAAAGGCTGAGATTAGATGCTTTCAGATTTTTGCACATATCATGAGTGTAGTGATTTGGAAGATGAGTTGTTATATCTTTAGTTCTCTCATATAGTATCAATTATCAAGAAGGGTTAAACTGTTTGAATTATGATAATCTCATATGTGTTCAACCTATTTTTCATCTCAGGGGATTGTGGCATAGATTCCTTGTGCCAGTTAATGTTAAGAGTGAAATTCAACTTCATGTATTTCTTTTGAAATCTCTATCACGTCCATGTTGCAAGAATCTTACCATTTGGAACTAAACTAACTTTCCTTACACTCAAGGGGCAACCAGTGTAATATACTTGACCGCTTCTCCTTAGAGCTTACTATTGTCGGGCAAGGCATATTTGGAAAGGAACAATTGTTACTATCCCTTGAACAACTCGTCGCCTCCCGAGAATAAATGATGTTGGCATCTTCATACTCCCGATCATGCCTTCCATGTACCTCATGTCTAAAAAGACCTACTCCCTTTTGATATCAGGGTCACATACACGGTTCCCACATTATCAATGCATGCTAGTTACCTCTATGCCTCATTTGTCTAATAATTGATGTTATCTTAATGATTAACCCTGTCAACATTGTTAGTAGTAATTTTTGTGTCCCTCAGCATATAACCTCAGGAAGTACTCTGATCAGCGCATTAATGAATTCCTGAATAATTCCAACCCAATCTTGAACTCCATTGTTCCTCATTGCATTAAATCTATTGGGTATTGAAGGTTCAAACATGTCAAAAAGGAAGCAGTGTGATCACATATATTCGATAGGTAATTTTATGGTCAGTTTATGATAGCACATCTTATACTAATGATTGAAGGTCATCAAAGGTTTAGTGTAGGTGTTCGCATAGAGATAATTAGAGTTTAGGTGGGTGAACGAGTTATTCTTAATATTTTCTCCCTGAAGATGTTACGTGAATTGATAATGAAGGATAAGTAAGTGTAGCTCACCTTAGGCCGTGCTATGAGTATTATGTTTACCCATTATTGTTCTCCATGTATTCTGTGTTTTCATATGTCTATGTCTAAGAATGTAGTTGATAATCCCTTGTGCATCATTTTGGTGGAAATTACTGAAGGTGAAGTTAATGGATAGTTGGCCTGGGAGGGGGGGGGGGGGGTAGGTATCTATTTGACATCCTTGTTAGATAAGTCTAGGAGTTTAGATTGCTCCATTAATGTTTTATGGCAAAGTCTGTAAGTCAAAGGGGCCACCTTGAGGCCGAGAGTGTTGTGGAATGAAAATATTTTCGCTTGATCATATAGCAATTGGTTTTGATTTGAAAGTTACCTTCTAGGTGTTATGATTTAAAAATGTACAGTTCATGTCCAGGTATCATTATGATAATATAGTACTTGTAATGCTGAGATTAGTGTTATTGATATATACATTATGATGATTTGTCTAGTTGTAAATGTGTTGTTAGGATATTTTTGGTGATTCTCTGGCAGGTGGATAGGCCTAGTTACAAAGGAAATTCTGTCGAAATTTCTAAAAAAATTGGGAGTTAGTCAAAGTTTAGGGACTTAAGGTATGTGAAAAAAAGGATATATTATGTTAAGTGTTTGGGGGCGGACTCTACTTCTTATTCGAGGATGAATAATCCTAAACTGGGGAGAATGTAAGGCCCCGGAAAACTTCACTATGTAAATTATGGTTTTGTGGTGTCAAGGTAGACTAATACATTGTATTTTGGGAGTTTTAGGTTGAGCAATGCATTGGGGAGTTGAAATTTTTGTCACAGCTAGACTAGGCTTTAGCCAGGTTGGACCATGGTTTAAGCTGGTGAGGCCTGGATAAAGCTAGGCTGGACCAGGCTTTAAGCTGGCGAGGCCCGGATAAAGCCAGGCTAGACCAGGCTTTAAGCTGGCGACGCCAGGCTTGTAGCCCAATCCAAAAAATTTGGACTATCCATTTTTCTATCCTTGTAACCCGACCCAACTTCATTATATACACGCAATGTGTCATTTTGATGAAAAATCTGATGCTTTAGAGTGAGAGTGGGAGACCTAGAGTGAGAAAGTAATCTTTATCAAATCCTTCTTCACTTCTTACTCAAATCTTTGAAGATTAACAAGGAAAACACACTAGATCGTCATCCTTGAGGTAAGATTCTACACCCTAACCCTTAATTGAATTCTAGCTAAAGATAGGTAATTATCTAGGAAGTTTGTGGGTATTAGAGTTGTTATCTTACTTGCATGTGTTATCTACGGGTGTAGGAACATTGTTGAGCCAAAAATAAATGTTTGAGGATGGGTTGTAGGTTGATGAAATCCTCTATAAAAGGACCTTAAACGCTTAATGCACACCTAGTATTTGATAGAATGCTCGAATGAGCTAAGACTATGAATATCATCCTAATTTGTGTTCAATTTTATTATATACCGAAATAGATTGGGATTGCTAGAATTTCCGAGAAGTTATAGTGACTTAAGGGAAAGCTCAACCAGATATGTGGGCTAAACTTTATCTCTCGAAATTGAATTCCATAATGTTTTCGTAAGTTTAACTATGATCGGTCCAAACCCCTAATTTCTACATTCTGGGTTATCCCCTAGAAACTCATAAACTTGACTATGCTGAACGAGCCTTATATTGAATGATAGATGATTAAATTATGGGTTGCTTATTAAGAATGGTACAACTTTGAGTTATATTTTAAATAAAAACTAGTATACCAACTAGGTGAATAAAACTCAATATGCTTAATACTCCTAATTGCTCGTATGTGTACTAAATGTCTTGACTGATTATGTCTAGCTGATGATAAACTATAAAGATATCTGAAAATGAACTGGGGAAATAGAGTGTGGATAATGGCTATAATTGTGCCTAGTGAGGCCTATGAAATGAGAAAATATATGAAACAGATTACGAAACGAGCCTCGACTCAACTGTTTTAAGATGATTTCGAAAAGTAGAATTTTCTTAAAAGCTATATTGAGGTATGTATAGCTAAAACCCCTTCTTCTTAGAATTGAACCCCTGGCATCCGTAAAATTAGTGTAAGTCCCTAAATGGATCATGCTAGAATAGTTTGCCCTATTGTGTTGTGTTGATTGATTCATGTCCAATGATTGTCTAACTGCTTGTCATGTTTGATTCCTATGTGAGTATATTTGACAGTGTAGAATATGTGTGAGGAAGGTTAAGAACTCATATGAAGTAATTGAATAATGGTTTTTGTGCCAATTCATATGTGAAGTCTCTGTATGTTTAAAATTACCGAGCTTTTCCCTTGCGTATGAACATGCCTTACATGATAGGCCTTATTGTTGCTATGATGATTCCATTGAACGTGTAAAAAAGGAACTTGAATTGTGAAATGCGACCAAAGGCCAAGAACGATGTGATATATGAGGTTACACATGCCATGTAATGAAAGATTGAAAGGAAATGTGAATTGAGATGAACACTTGAGAGTATGATGTCTCAAGTGAGATGGCCTAGCCGATCTGGCTGTGATCGGACACCATGCCACAGAAATGGTAGTGATTGTTCTGAATTGATTGATTGAAATTATGGAAATGGATGATGTCTCAAACGAGATGACCTAGACGGTCGGGTCGAGATCAGACTCCGTGTAGGAACATGGTGGTATTATGGATTGTGGCACATGGCACTGAGATTATCAAACCTAAATAAGATGGGAAGTTGTCCGGAAATTATGTGATTCTTGCTTGATATTTTGATATGTATTGAAGCTCTCATTGTATATCATGATGGCCTCCCTTCTTGATTTCTTAATGTTTCATTGTTCGTTCTATTAAGATTGGTGTAAAAATATGCATTACTTTTGTATGTTGAAAATTGTTATGTTTCAATTGGTCATTTGGATATTATTGATTGTGACTTGTTATTTCTATGGCATTCCTTTCTTTTATGGTTATTCTATTTTGAAAGATGATTTTTAGCTTTACATACTACTATTAGATAGTACTAACTTCCCTTTTGCCGGGGGTGTTGCATCTTTAATGGATGTAGGTGGTTCAACAGTAGGCGGCGTGATCGGTTATTACGGTACGCTCCTTTCAGCTAACTCAGTGATCCCCACTTTATTTCGGGGTTCTGTGTCATTTGGTTATCGTGTACTTTGTATTTTGAGGTATAGCCGAAGCCTTGTTACCGGCATTTCCATATTACTCTTCAATTGTACTTAGAGGCTCCGTAGGCAGGTTATGGGTGATGTTTGATACTGGAAATTAAATTAGAAATATTGGTATTTGGAAAATATGATTTTCTTCATATCTATAAAAATTGTCATATTTCGGATATTATGGTTGAAACGGCTAATAGAAACAAAATGGAAGTTGTTAATGAAATATTTACAAAGTGTTAATAATGGAGTCCATCTCCTATTTATTCATGAATTAGTTTGGGTAGAATGAAACCTTAAAGGCTTGCTCAGTTGGGTTTACTCTGTTGAGCACCGGCCACGCTCCTCGGTTTTTGAGGCATGACAATAAGGCCCATCAAAATGGTGGGCCACCCTAGCACTACCGTCAATTGCTAAAGACCATGTGGGATGGGCTAGGATAGCCCGGCCCCGCCCATATTGACAACTCTAATTATCAAAATAGCGTAAGAAGCTACATTTTATACAATTCATATTATATAAGTATTTCCAGATAGGTCAGGAATGTGGATATCGATAGTTAAATTGTAAAATACTAGTGACTGGCTCAGTTTTCATCTTTAATAATATTTGTTATATATGTTCTTCTAGGTTGATGTGTTTATACACGAAAAATACGTCGTTTAGTCTTGTTCTAATCAAGCAAAGACTTAATGCACTTGGCTGAAGATCTTACTAATTTTACTGAAATCTAAGAGAGATACAAAGAAATATACTCATGAAACATAAAATGGTTCATTGATAGGAACAAAATATGTTAATTAAATCCATTTGTTACCAACATCATTAGTTTAACATGTTGTCTCAATTATGTGTGCTTGTGATAGATCTTAAATACTCTTGGCTTATGTTTTGATGATCTAACAAACTTACTGTTAAGAACCAGATAGGGAACCTGACCTACTTGGATTGCTGCAATCTATAACGGATTCCAGCTACAAGCTAAAGGTTAACTGATATAGCTTCAGGAGCTAGGAACCAACACAAGGACCTGATACTCTTGTGGTTTCCTCATAGCAGTACAAAGTCATTTGGACACAGCTGGAAGTAAAGTGTGTGACGACATTGTTTCTGCCGCACTGCACTACACTGTCAGCCCACTCATTATCTAACCAAACAAAGTACTCACATCAGTTCAAGTGATGTGATCAAGATGTACCCAATGAGCTTTATACAAAAACATCACCAGAAGGTTTCTGTTTCTCATTCAAGCCTCTCGAAAAATAAATTGAGAAATCAATCCTTACAAGCTTGAAGAACAAGGTTGAATGCTACTACGGACCCGTTCCTAAAAGATAGATTGGCGTTGTCCTAGTTGAGTTGTAGCCTTGTTATTGTACTTACTGTATCTCCTAAATAGCTTTTCTAGAAGCATTTTGATTAGAAATCCTCTTGTAAATTCGTAAACTCCTTTTAGTTTATGTTGTGACTAGATTTAGTCATAAGGAAAAGTCTTTGTAATCGTAGAGTTACAAAGTGGCTTGTGGTGATAGCATCACAAATTAGAAAAAGCCTTTGTAACTAGGATAGTCACAAAGTGGCTTGTGGTAAAGGTACCACAAGTTAGTCGAGCAAATCTTTTGCAGTAGGAAGTATTGTAAAGTGGCTTGTCATAGGTTGATTACAAGTTGGTGAAGTTAAAAGCCTACAGGTGTAGGTCGGTTTTTCTGATCCCCTTGTATGGGATTTTTCCACTTAAAAATCTCTGCCTTATTTACTTACTGTTTCATTAAGTGTTTCAGTAGAACTATGTAGAGGACCAGGTACTCTACATAATTTGGTGGACCCATACAAACTAACATTTGGTATCAGAGTAGGTTCCTCCTATCAGACTAACATCTAGGAAAGATCCTCATGGCGTCTCCACTAAATTTTGAAGAAGGTCAATCCATATAACAACCTCCCAAGTTTTATGGAAAATGCTATTGGTGATGGAAAGCTAGAATGCACGATTTCATCATGTCTAAGGACTGTGAAATATGGGATATCATTTGTGATGGCCCTTATGTTCCAATCAAGGTACTAGATGGATTTCCATTTTCAATTGAAAAAACTAGTAAAGAATACATAGAAGAAGACAAGAAGGTTGTGGAAAAGAATTTTCGTGCCAAGAAAATTCTAGTATATGGAATGGAACTTAAAGAGTACGACAGAATCTCTACCTGCGACACTGCAAAGGAAATATGGGAGGCTTTGCAAATAGCTCATGAAGGAACTACACAAGTAAAACAACATAAACCTAATACTGGTGATAGTTCCATGATGGCAGTTGAAGGCGAGAAAATTGGATATGACTCAACATTTGCTTTGATGGCTCAATAAGATGATGATGAAGACAATGGCGACAAAGAGGTAAACTCCAAGGATGTTCAGAGAAATCTGAAATTCTATTCTCTAAAAAAACTCATGTGTTTAGCTAATGTTTTAATTATTGCCTTTTGTAGTCTTGCGGAGGATATGGATTCCTTAATCTTAGAACTAGAAGAATCTGAACGTACTAGAGAAGACTTAGTGGCCGCAGTTACTGATCATAATAAAACCATTGAAATTCTTAGAAAATAAAAGAGCGATCTGTTGGCAGAAATTGCGGACTAACGGGAAACAATAGTAAAACCATCGACTAAGTCAAAACCTGAAAGTTCTAAAGGAGGAAAGGAGATAGCAAGTGAGGAATACCTTAGGCTTGAGGATGAGGTGAAAGCTATGAGATGCAGGATGTGTGCTGAAATTGAGAAAAACGAGCTCCTCCAAGAAAATCTAGAAAAAGTAATAAATGATCTTGAAAGGTCTCTAAAGTGGACTTGGTCCTCAGAAGCTACCACTGCCTTGCTTACAAATGATAGTAAAAAAAAGCAGGGAGCAGGGTTCCAAAGGAGAAAACTTCTTACATCCTCACAGTAATAGCGTCACTGTATCTAATAACTAGCCTCGTATCCAATGTGGGAACACTGGGCGCTTCAAGGAAGGTGCCCAGGCCAAGAATCAATCTGTTCAGAAAGACAAAGTGACTGCTGAAACCGTCACCACAAAAGAGGGACCAGGTTTCACTCACAAAAAACGCACATTACTTGCATGGACTAAGATAGCTATTATTCATCCTCTTGCTTACAACAAGGGACCCAAACTTGTTTGGGTTCCTAAACTAACTCTTAAATCTCTTGTTCAGGGAACAGTGAAAGAAAGCGGTCAACAATGGTTCATTGATAGTGGATGTTCGAAACACATGACTGGGAACACCACAGACTTTCTTTCACTAAAAGCCCTGCAAGGAGGGAGTGTATCCTTTGGCCATGGCAAAAAGGGGTACATTCTTGGAGTTGGGAAGTCACTCGCTCATTCTATTGAAAATGTGTACTATGTCAATGGGCTTAAGTACAGTCTTTTGAGTGTTTCTCAAATTTGTGATAAAGGAAACAAGGATGAATTCTTGTCCAAAATATGTACAGTCACTGACCTTGTGACCGGTGAAACAGTACTGGTGGCCAAAAGATACAAGAACATCTATGTTGCTGATTTCAAATCTTTACAGAGTGGATATCTGAGTTGTTTGAAGGCGATTGATGATGATGCTGAACTATGGCACAGAAGACTGGGCCATGCAAGCTTTTCCCTTCTGAAAAAACTAATTCAGAAGGACCTAGTCCATGGTCTGCCTATGTCACAATTCAAGATTCAAAAAGTCTGTGATGCATGTGCTAGAGGAAAACATGTGAAGTCCTCCTTTAAGTCAAAAAAAGGTATGAACACCCCAAAGCCGCTTGAGCTCCTGCATATGGATCTGTGTGGACCTATGAGGGTGCAAAGCAGAGGAGGAAAGAGATACATTTTCGTAATCGGGGATGACTATTCCAGATTCACATGGACTCTATTTCTCAGAACAAAAGATGAAACTGTTGAGGTATTTGTGGCCTTTGTGAAGAAAATCCAGGTGAAGATAGAGTCTAGAGTTGTATGCATCAGATCAGATCATGGGACAAAATTTCACAATGTCAAATTTGATGAATTCTGCAATGAAAATGGAATCATTCACAACTTCTCAGCTCCCAGAACTCCCCAGCAAAATGGTGTAGTAGAAAGGAAGAACAGAACTCTGGAAGAAATGGAAAAAACAATGCTGATTGACAGTGGACTTGCAAAGAACTTCTGGGCTGAAGCATTCAACATTGCCTGCTACTTAGTGAACAGGTGCATGATCAGATCACTTCTGAACAAGACCCTGTATGAGTTGTTGAATGGAAGAAAACCCAAGCTGACTCATCTAAGAACATTTGGATGCAAATGCTATGTTCTCAACAATGGAAAGGATCAGCTTGGTAAGTTCAATGCCAAAAGTGATGAAGGAATATTTCTTGGTTATTCTTCTCAAAGCAAGGCCTACAAGATATATAACAAACAAACTCAATGTGTTGAGGAAGGTGTCCATGTTATTTTTGATGAATCTCTTTCATCATTTGAGAAGAGGGTTGAGGAAGATCAAGATGGAGAACCCTTACTTATTCCTGGTGAAGTCATTAACATGACAAACGGGAAAGGCAGATATGATGAGTTAGGTGAAGGAGCCAAATGAAGACAATGCTGCCTCATCATCAACAGAACCAAGTACTTCAATTACAACCACTGAAGCAGAAGAAAGAGTGGTTGATGCAGTTCAGGGAACTCCACTAGCACCTGAGAGAGGGATAGAGGAAAATAAGCCAAACATATCTTCCTCTTCTCAGAATGAACCTTAGGCAGCCAACTGGAGACATCAAAGCTCTCACCCAATAGACAACATAATCACTCCTCTGGATTCCGGAGTTCAAACCAGGTCAAGAACCAGAAATTCACTTGCCTTCTTGGCCTTTCTCTCCCTGATAAAACCCAAAAACAACAAGGAAGCCTTGAAAGATGCAGATTGGATTACAACCATGCAAGAAGAGCTGCATTAGTTTGAGAGAAACAGCGTGTGGCACCTGGTACCCAGACCCCCAGATAGAACCATTATAGGAACCAGGTAGGTATTCAGAAACAAGATTAATGAACATGGAATTACCACAAGGAACAAGGCCAGGCTAGTTGTCCAAGGCTAAAATCAGGAGGAAGGGATTGACTATGATGAAACATTTTCTCCAGTGGCTCGCATGGAAGCCATCAGAATTATAATCGCTTTTTCATATGTAATTCACCTTGTTCCAAATGGATGTCAAAAGTGCATTTTTGAATGGACTCCTTAAGGAATAAGTCTATGTGAAGCAACTCCCAAGGTTTGAATGTCATGAGCGCCCTGAATATGTGTTCAAGCTGGACAAAGCTTTTTACGAGCTAAAGCAGGCTCCTCAAGCTTGGTATGAAAGATTATCAAAATTTATCTTAGAATGATTTTAAGAGAGGAAAAATTGACAATACTCTTTTCCTAAAGAAACGAGGAAGGAACCTGCTTATTGCTCAGGTTTATGTTGATGATATCATTTTTGGAGCAACAACTGGCTCCCTGTGTGAAGAATTTGCAAAACTTATGGGAAGCGAATTTGAAATGAGCATGATGGGGAAATTAAACTTCTTCCTGGATCTTCAAGTAAAACAGTCCCCAAAGGGTACTTCCATTTGTCAGCAAAAATACATCCGGGAACTCTTAAAGAGGTTTGATATGGAAGCACCAAAGGTGATAGACACTCCCATTGCAACTGCCACTCGACTGGATATGGATGAAACTAGATCTCCTGTAAATCAAACAATGTATAGAGGCATCATTGGGTCTCTCTTCTAACTCACCACCAGTCGACCTGATATTGTTTTCAACGTGGGTTATGTGCGAGGTTTTAATCAAATCCTAAGGAATCTCACTTGAAGACTGCCAAAAGAATACTGAGATATCTCAAAGGAACGTAGGACCTGGTGATACATTATCCATCAGGTGACAATTTTAATCTGTTTGGGTATCTGATGTAGACTATGCTATCTTGTGGACAGAAAAAGCACTTCTGGAATGGCTCACTTCTTGGGATCATGTCTTATCTCTTGTGTACAGGGAAGAAAAATTCAATGGCTCTTTTAACAGCTGAAGCTGCATATGTAGCTGCAGCATCCTGCTGTGCTCAACTTCTATGGATCAAGCAGCAACTGGAGGATTTTGGGGTACTCACTGAGAGTGTGCCATTACTATGTGATAACACTAGGGCACTCAACATGGCCAAGAATCTAGTTCAACACAAAAGGACAAAATATATTGATGTGAGGCATCATTTTCTGAGAGATAATGTGGAGAAAGGGTTGATATGTATGAAGTTCTGCAGTATTGAAGACCAAATTGCAGACATTTTCACCAAAGCACTAAGTAGGGAACAATTTGAAAGAAACAGAGTAAAGCTGGGACTGTTGATGCCAAATTAAGAACCTAATTCCTTGTTGGCTGGCTCGTATCCATAAGAAATAACTGGCTCAGAGTGTTTTCTGGCCTTGTCTAACTCACTTCAATATCTATTGCAGGTAAACACGCATGATGAGCATAGAAATGATAGATGCAGTGTATGGCTGATAAAAGAGGATTGATTCTTTTAAAAAAAAACAAGAAAAAAAAAATCAAAGAACCAAGTTCTTGTACTAAAGGTTAGTAGTTTTGTACATCCTTTTAATACACGTCTTACAAAAAGGTACATAATACAACTACCATGTCATCAAATTTTTAGATCCTGCTGTCACGTCCCTTCAATTCAAAACGTTCCATCTCCCTCTCAAACATCGCAATTCTCCACACCAATTGCTGTTTCAGAACATGTGCCTATTCCTCCCCCTTCATAATTATCCTCTCCTGTTAAAAACCCTCTTTTCTGCTCTTCTTAACCATATGCTCTATTCTAGACTCACCCAAAAGGGAAGGATCGTCACACTTCTTCTTCCAATAGTTGAGAAAACTTCCGATCTCTCTGTCACTAAGCCTTTGTCACCCTCTATCACTCCTCCTGCTGCAGTCACACCTTTCCCAGTCTCAAAATTTCTTCATAACTCTAAAACCCTTGAAACTACTGTTCCATTCTCCCTGTCATATGTTGTTCCCACCAGTCCAACCCTAAGTGGAGAACAAGGTCAAAATACTAAGTTTACAGAGGATTCTACCATCATTGATGTGTTTTTAGTATCCACTGATGGGATATTGCATGAAATTACTTCTCAGAAAAATGAGTCACAGTGTGGGGGAGAAGGGGCCATTATGATTGTTGAACGGGATGCAGTAACAAATACTACTTGGGGATCACATGAGGAGCCTGATCCCTCTCTAGGGGACCCAGGTTAGGACTCTCATCCCCAGAACAGTGCTGCTCCTGCAATTGATAATGTGCCCTTGGAAATTCAAGCACCTGAAATACGATCTAGCGATGAAGAAGACCTGGAAAACGTGGACGTTGATGCATTTATATTACGCAAAGGGGTTGTCTCCACACCTGAGTCTGAAATCAAGCGACCTACTACCAGGCTTCAAGTCAAAGTGGCCTACGACTCTGCTCTCCAAAAGAGCAATAAGAGTATTAAGAAGAAAAGAAGAAAGTTAGTGAAGGATGGGGTAACTGTAAGTGATGAAGCTATCCCTGTAGTCGAGGTGGAAGAGAGAACTCTTGAGGAACCTGGTTCCCTTGTTAGGCGGTCCTAAAAAAAGGCAGAGCATGATTCGACGGAGAAAGGGTCACCATCTAAGTCCAAGATGAAGGATGTAGTAAGTGATGAGGATATACTAGTCATGTCCAAGGAAAAAAGGAAAGTCAGTGGAGAAAAGATTAGGAAACGCAAGTATGAAACTGTTGAAGAACCTAGTTCTGGGAAGAAAACAAGTAGTGAGGTCTGCTTTGGCTCTGAGCACCTATGGCATCAAAAAGTTCTGTTGGGTCGTACGTTTGACCCAACAATCTCTGAGATGGTTGGTATACACCAAATTCTGGAATTGGTCGAGTTACAACAATGGGTGCATCTATTTCACATTGATGCACCTAAAGTGTATGAGGAGGATGTACAAAGTTTCTTCGATAGTCTCTTTCCAGTTGATACTGACCAGGTCTTTGCTTTGGTCAATGGGGTAGATATCGTCTTTGATATGAAATTACTTTGCGAGATCTTGCAAGTTCCTACAGTTGGGGTGTCGAGTGTACAAGATGTCTGTTAGTATAACTTCAAAAATGCAGTGGTGAAAGACAATGCTAATCAAATCCATAAGAAAGCACTACTCCCTGTCTACCAGCTATTGTTTGAGTTGGTTAACAATGTCCTGTTGCCTAGAGCATACAGACGGTCTGTGACTTGTAAGTCCGATCTATTCCTAATGGAGCAACTGGACAGTTTCCACCCTGTGAGTTTGCCTGCCATAATGATTGAACACATGCATAAGGTTGCCAATTTCAAGGATGGTAATCATGGGCTTCCCTATGGATTCTTGCTTACTACGGTGTTCAGATCCTTTAAGATTCCGCTGGGAACAGGTAAAGTGGGTACCCGAAAGCAGAAATTCTCACAAACAACCTTGGAAGAGTGCGAGTGTATTGAGAAGTATGGGGGGGGGGGGTAGGAATTACATCAACTGTTTCTCAGCTCATCCATGCCCAAAATAGTGCAGCTGAGGAAATTCGTCGGTTGAAGGCCATGAATGTTATCCTGGAAGGTCAGCAAGCCCGAGTGGTTCCTATATCGAATGATGAAGTGGTTTGTTTGACACATGAAAATGTTGATCTCAGGGCGCAAGTTGAGAACCTGAAGGCTGAACTGCTCAACGAGCAAAAGTCGGGAAACGCCCAGATAGACCTTGTTCTCCAGAAACTTGCCGCAGCTACCCAGCCTTTTCCTCCTATTGCCCCCCAAGAACCCCTTCAGTAACCAGTTGTCAGAATATGTTTTTTTTTTGTTCTTTGTTGATGTTTGGTGGATTTTTTTGTGTTTTTTAATGGTTGGGATGACTACTGCTCTTGTGAACAAGTCTAATGTTGCCTCTTCCTTTTTCAAAAGGCAGAGGCATATTAAATCCTTTTTATTATGTTAATAACTATCTCTTTGTGTTCTATTCTCTATCATGATTGTGTGAACATATGTGGCATGAGTTAGCTTACCTGGACTTCTTTGTGCTGTTGTTCTTTTTAATGATGCCAAAAAGGGGAAAAATAATATAGAACTCAGGGGGAAACGCATTGGGGAACTGGTTCTCACACTCTTTTGCTCTGTAAGATAAGGCATAGTCTTAGGAGGAACTCTTTTTATTGCCCCAACTCCTACTTATAATTATTAAGTTTGTCATCATAAAAAATGGGGAAATTGATAGATCTTAAATACTCTTGGTTTATGTTTTGATGATCTAACAAACTTACTATTAAGAACCAGATAGGGAACCTGACCTACTTGGATTGCTACAACCTATAATGGATTCCAGCTAAAGGCTAAAGGTTAACTGATACAGCTTCAGGAGCTAGGAACCAACACAAGGACCTGATACACTTGTGGTTTCCTCATAGCAGTAAAAAGTCATTTGGACACAACTGGAAGTGAAGTGACTGACGGCACTATTTCTTCCGCACTACACTACACTATCAGCCCACTCATTCTCTAACCAAAAAAGTACTCACAACATTTCAAGTGATGTGATCAAGATGTACCCAATGAGCTTTGTACAAATTATCACCGGAAGGTTTCTATTTCTCATTCAATCCTCTCAAAAAATAAACTGAGAGATCAATTCTCACAAGTTTGAAGAACAAGGTTGAACGCTACAACGGACCAGTTCCCAAAAGATAGATTGGTGTTGTCCTAGTTGAGTTGTAACCTTGTTATTGTACTTACTGTATCTCCTAAACAACCTATCTAGAAGAATTTTGATTACGAATCTTCTTGTAAATCCGTAAACTCCTTTGAGTTTATGTTGTGACTAGATTTAGTCATAAGGAAAAGTCTTTGTAATCGTAGAGTTACAACGTGGCTTATGGTGATAACATCACAGGTTAGAAAAAGCCTTTGTAACTAGAATAGTCACAAAGTAGCTTGTGGTAAAGGCACCACTAGTTAGTTGAGCAAATCCTTTGCAATAGGAAGTATTGTAAAGTGGCTTGTAATAGGTAGATTACAAGTTAGTGAAGTTAAAAGCCTACAGGTGTAGGTCGTTGTTTTTTTGATCCCCTTGTGTGGGATTTTTCCACGTAAAAATCCTCTGCCTCATTTACTTACTGTTTCATTAAGTGCTTCAGTAGAACCTTATAGAGGACCAGGTACTTTATGATTTGGTGGACCCATACAAACTAACAACTTGGACTGTGAAACCTGGTCTAGGCCCGACAAGTTAACGTAGAAAAGACTAAATACACAAAAAAGGGGCAAAAGACTTGGAACAAGGTGAAAAGTAATTTATTTAAGGGAAAAGGGTCTGATATGTCCCTCTACTGTGATAAATCATTTAAAGTTGTCCCATGTTATACTATCGGACTATAAAACTCCTTATCGTCTTACTATCCGCAAACATTTATGCTTAAGTGGACAGAGGGGAAACATGGCACTCATCCGTTCCTTTTTTTACATCTGGTATCATTAGACTCGACCTGATCCATATTACCGATACCCAAACCAATTAACCCATAAAATATAGCTCAAAATAAAACCCATTTCATTCATCTTCTCTTTTTTATCTTTCACTCTCTAAGCTCTCTCTTCTCTGTTGACTGCCGATTTGAACAAAAAAATGCTATGAAGGTAATACCTTCCTCCATTAATGTGATTCATTTATCTATACTATATTATTTCTGTTAGTATTTCATATTTTTAGTCTATTTTCATTTTCTAGGGTTTGTATTCTAGGGTTTCTATTTCTTGGATTTCATCTATATCCAATTAAGTTTCTGCAATTGCGGTAATATATTCTTATTTATTGTCTATTTCTAGTGTTTGCATGCACAGTTTACGCCTTTGTTATTTATTTATTGTTGGGTATGATGATGTCTAGACTTCTCTATTTTGTGGGGTCATGTTGTCACGGCCCAAAATTCACTAAGGGTCGTGGTGGCGCCGGACACTGCTGTCAAGCAAGCCAACCAAATTACTTGATGAAGTTCTCATTTTAACAAAATTTGAAAACTAATATTTTCCTTCAATTTTATAAATGGAAAGATAACCGCTTCAATTCAAACTAAATGATAAGCAATTAATACAAAATATTTCAAAACCATCCCAGAACCCGGTGTCACAAGTTCATGAGTAATTACTAAGAAGGGAATAAAATACAACAACTGTCCGGAACACAATATTGGACAAAAAATAAATACAGGTAACTGAAAGAGACTCTGCTGGCTGCGGGTCGCCTCGAGAAGTGCGGCTCACCTAAGTCTCTGTATCAACCATGCTGCTACGCCCTGTAGGCCACTAGGTTACATATACCTGTGCAACAAAAATGCACAAAAGTGTACTATGAGTACGAAAATAACGTGTACTCAATAAGTATCCCGTCTAATCTCGAAGAAGTAGAGACGAGATGGTCGACTTAGACACTTACTAGTGGTCCAATAATTATGTAAATAATAAATTAAATCGTGGATTTCTATAAACATGGTTTTAATCAAATAGAAGGAAACAAGTAAATAATTAATTCTTTTATAGGAAATTGCCAAAATTCCTTTTCATTATTATCCAAATATTCTTAAGCCATGAAGAGGCAATAACAACTTTAATAAGTTCAAGGCAGCAATACAAGCATGCGCAAATCATGCCGAGGTGTACGACCCGCTCCAACAGAACATAAACTGTGCACTGCCGAGGGTCGAATGGCGCGAAACATAGATGCATCTACTACCCCGCTCACGAATCATACATACGACGCGGTCAAATATAAATAAACACAACAATCAGTCAATCAAGAATTCATTAGGGAGCAATTATCCCAAGAAAATCCAATTCTCTTTTAAAAATTCAAGAAAATGAAGTTTAATCGTTTTAGAAATTCATTTATTAATTCGATGTGATTTAAGCAATTCAAGCTATCAATAGGTTCACAAATAATCCAAGTATAGCATGCTTTTGGGTCCTAACTACCCGGACGATAGCATAATAGACGGACTCTCGTCACCTCGTGCGTACGTAGCCCCCACAATAAGGAGCACATAACCAATTATTTTACCTATGGGGACAATTCCCTCTTACAAGGTTAGAAAGGAGACTCACCTCGCTCCGAAGCCTATATTCCAATTCAAGAACGCGCTCAAACCTCTAATTCGGAGCCGAGCGATCCAAAACTATTCAAATATGGTAAGAACTAGTCAATACATTCTCAAAAGTTCATTTTCTAATCATTAAACCAACTTCCCGACCCTAAATGCAAGGTTCCTAAAATTCACACCCCGGGCCCGGATTCTGATTTTTTTTGAAGAAAGTCATTAACCATAACCTAGGGATCAAGAATGTATGATTTTTAATCCATTCCCTAACAAATTTCGTGGTTAAATCTTGTTTTTACAAAATTCTAGGTTTTCATCTAAAACCCTTGATTTTCCCTAATTTTCACATGTTAATCTACCCATAATTTATGTATATAACTCATGTTGTGTAGAAATTACTTACCTCAAAGTGCTAGGTGAAGACCCTCTTCCAAAAGCTCCAAAAATCACCTAAGAGGATGAAGAAAATGAGCTAAATGGTCTATGTCTCCAAATTAATAGCTGGACACAGGCCTCTGATGTCGCATTTGCGACACCAAGTTCGTAAATGCGAGGGTCGCAGTTGTGACAAAAACCTTGCAAATGCGAAGCCTGCTCCCCTCCAGCCATCGTCGCATTTGCGACAAGAAGATCGCAAATGTGAAGACTCCATCACAAATGCGACCCCTGACTGATTTGGCCAAATTCGCAAATGCGATAAGGGTTTCGCAAATGCGAATCCTTCAGGCCTCGCAAAAGTGACCCAAATGTCACAAATGCGAACAATCCCTCAGCTGCCCAAGTTTGCAAATGCGAACGGAACCTCGCAAATGCGATGTCGCATTTGCGACCAATACATCACAATTGCGATCATACCAGCACCAACAATCCTATTTCTTAGCAAATCACTCCAAAGCTATCCTGAATCTCACCCGAGCCCCCAGGGCTCCAAACTAAACACCCGCACAAGTCCAAAAACATAACACGGAATTTCTCGAAGCCTCAAATCACCTCAAACAACGGTAAAACCATGAATCGACCTCCAATCCAAGCTTTATGAACTTTAGAATTTCAAACTTCTACTTTTGATGTTTAAACCTACCAAATCACATCCGATTGACTTCAAATTTTGCACGCAAGTCATATTCGGCATCACGGACCTACTCTAACCTACGGAATGGGATTCCGACCCCGATATTAAAACGTCCACTTCCGGTCAAACTTCTTAAAAACCTTCAAGTTGTATCTTTAGCCAAATGACTCCAAATGACCTACGAACCTCCGAATTCACTTCCGATCGCGCTCCCAACTCCAAAATCACCATACAGAGCTATTCACAGACTTAGAATCCCAAACGGACATCAATAACACTAAAATGCACTTCAAGCTAAACTTATGAAATTTCTTCTAAAATGCTAACTTCCACAATAGGCGTTACAACGCTCCCAGGTTATCCAAAGCCCAAACCGGGCATACGCCCAAGTCTAAAATCATCATACGAACTTGCTGGAACCTTCAGATCCCGATTCCGATGTAGTTTACTCAAAAATCTAATCCAAGTTAATTCTTTCAACTTTAAGCTTCCGTAATGATAAGTCTCTTCCCAAACCAACTCCGAACTTTTTAAAATCCAATTCCGACCACACGTACAAGTCATAACACCTAAAATGAAGCTGCTCATGGCCTTAGACTGCTGAACGATGCGTTAGGGCTCAAAACGACCGGTCGGGTCGTTACATTCTCTCCCACTTAAACATACGTTCGTCCTCGAACGTGCTGAGAACTACACTGAAGTAGTCTGAAATTGCTGTTTAACACCTGATGCACCTTCCTGTGCTACCACAACTCAGTTGAGTACATTAGCTCGATCAATTCTGAAGATATTTCCTTTTATTCAAGAAAATAAGCCTTAGAGTCCAATTCCAATATCCGAAATTCTTTGCTAGGCCTGTTTCCAACATACACTCATCATATCAATCACTACACGTAGTACCAAGACGTGACTACATACCTTAACTGAATTCACACCTCGGACCATTTTACTCATAGAACCACAATAACATTCTCTGATCAATTTAGTCGAAATTCCACGAATCTGATGATCCCATTGCACCTCATGACCTACATAGGTCTTGCTCCAATTCTTAAATACCGCCATGGCGGAAGAGATGTGTAGAAATTCATAACCAACTGCCGAATCAACAAATCACTAGGTCTATACTCCTGACAAGAACCATCATCTCATTCTGAACCAAATAATGGTCTTAGCTCCGGAATATACTTTATATAGTCAGATTGCACTGATCCTAAATCCAACGATCTTATCTCACCCAGTACGAACTACTCAGGCAATAAGCCACCCCAGACATAATCAAAAGTCTCATATGATGCCACAATGTGCCAATAGGCTAACAATTAGAATGCGATACAATGAAAATGAACTCTGAAAAGTAAATCCAATTACCCCGCTCGCGAATCACACATGCGACACGGGCTCACAACTAATACAAGCTTTCCTAAGAAAATTAGGAAACAAAGCACAAAAAATAGATATAGGGAACTGTGCTCAACATCACACTGTTGCGGTGTGCAACCTCATCCACACATAAAAGTCACATAAGGAGATATACATCGAGCTAAATTTCTCATTACAGCAAGATTCCGAATATCGGTCACAAGCACACTAGGTGCATAATAACATCCCTGGGGCGACATATAGTGCCATAAGCTATAACTCAAGCACAACTAAGGTGCGATATACAATCTGAACCTCAAGAGCCATTTTTCTCATATAACATCATTTCTACACGGATCCTCAACACATAAGCAATTTCTCAAGCCGTCTCACAAATCACACGGAACAATATATCACTACAAGAAATATCTGACACGAAATAACACCCTGACTACTCCTCCATAAGGAGTTCATTACTGAAATGAACATGTTTGGCCTGATATAGAGCCCATATTCATATTTGAATCCATCCACCGACCGCAAGCCGATTCCGATCGCACTGAACTAGGCTGATTACCTTTCAAAGGTCCATAATAACTCCTCTTCCACTCATAACACATAAGAGCATCCATCACAGTCGGAGAAATCATCCGCAGTCCACAACTCAATAGACTGAGTGCCCTCCAGGCATATATTCTCAAATCAACGATATTAACACAACTTTCATACTTGGTTTAAGTCTTTAATCAATCAAGTGACTACCTGCCACACTTATACAATCTTCCTGTGGGACACACTCCCACAACCTACCATAACCAATAACCGGGTCGTACCCCCAAACCACCGGCCGCACTAATGCTGAAAAGCGATCAAGAATCATTAACGAGGATGCAAAGCCTTTGTCACAAAGCACCAATCCCAAGTGACTCTAAAGACAATACCAACTTACTTTAAACCTCGAATCTACTTTCCTGCTCGTCCGAGCTCGTGACATCCTTGTCATCACCGAACCGTCACCTTGACCTTCACTTCAAATTCCATACCACTCACTGCACCCAATATGCCCATATACGATAGAACGCAATTTTCATCATAACCCCGGAACCACTAATAGATTAACACTTCATCATATAAAGACTTTTCACTTAACTCACTTCAGGAGAACTATAGCCACCGACAGGTGTACTCTCATAACCGTAGAATATGCAAATCTCTAAGAAGTGGTCTAGGCTACCATGCCCTTTTCGGGATCTGCCTACACATAACAGGCCATAACAGTAGAATACTTTCTGAATAACACCAATTACAGTGACCGATAGGTCTCACCTGTACCGTCCAAATTACTTGCATAACTTAATCACACTAAGGGAACTAGTCACTGCCACCATCATGCCAATACAATCATGGCTAACCAATCTGCTTCTTCTAACTTAACCCCATATGCCTTGGGAATAATAGTTCTATTCTACACATAGCTAACTCAATCCGCACTCATCCCGAGTGAACATGAATCACGAGACCATGCTGCTTCAAATCCCATGAACCATTTCGTACCTCCTAATTGCTACGTCGCAAGCCAAAACAACATAGAACATTCTGTGCCTCTTCTCATAGGCTTCTATCAAGATTGATTCTTAGCCGTACCTATAGGCTCAAAATCATTAGGCATCACACCTTATCATTTGAATTCACTAGGACCGTTGTTGAGAGCCACCCACTCTGACTTGGCCCCGAATATAATCAACCCCATGAGTCTTCTATCACATGAATACCCTTTTGGCGAAGAACCCGCATCTATACAAAGCACAATCCTGAATCCTTTACAAATCTGAACAAGAGCCAACCAGGCCAACCATAGTACACCTTTAACAATCCCTTTGCTTAAATTACCACCTAAGCTCTTTTCCTGTGGCTGAAATAACCATCAACATGCTAATAACCAGAAACTTTGCAAGTAGTTAACCATGCAACCTAATCATAGGTAGTGGTGCTCTCCCACTTAGCTCGAAGCCACTATTACACAACTCTAGAGTTCATCGGGATTCTTTATCTCTTATTGACATAAGCTTGCGCAATCAACCGCCAAAATTCTCGATATATTACTGTAATCTAAACCATCAACAACATTCGTACGACTGATCCCTTTGCTGTAAACCAATATAATTCTTCGCAGAAGCCTCGCCAACCACACCGCTAAACTGCTCACAGGAATAGCCCACCTGTGGAAATCGCTCCCTGACATCTTCCAACGTTGCTGCTCGGGGTACAATCACTATGACATCAATAACCCATCCTGAGTCCGAGCTCACTCTCCAGCTGCACAAGTCCATTCACCCCTTGTGGACATCAATTAAATGTGCAACAACATACTTCCAATTCAAAGTAATGCTGTATCCTTCTTCATTCAAGCTCTCCTGTCGCATAATAGCCCATACTTCAAATTAAATTCGTAGACCCCAATCACCAATCACTAACATTCTCAAATCACTCCAAACTCTCCTTAAGGTACGTGGTCATCCCACTGAAAAGCCCATATACAACTCCGCCACTCTCCCACTTTGGCGGAACTCATCCCCATAATCGACTACTCGACCTTTGCTTTTTGCACTTGGCCTTCTAGAAATTTTAACCACCGCTTGACACTAAAAGTACAAGAGGGGGGCTGAATTGTAGATAATTAAAGTTAATCGTTAATAAGTTAATTTAAAACTTATGTAGTCGACTAAATATGGTAATCTTGCAGATATAGTAATTCGAGGTAATAAGCAGAAAGTAAATAAAGAATTTAAAGACACCAGGAATTTTTATACTGGTTCAGATTCAATGTGAATCCTAATCCAGTCCCCTTGGGTTGCAAGGTATTTCTCTTCAAGTGAATAAGTTTTCTTTCGAGTACAGATTTGATGTATGTCACTCAGTTTCTCTAGCACTCGTTTGAAACAATGCCTCACCAGTTGTATGCCCTCTTTCTATCCCTGACTTGTTACACAGCAGATCTATATAGGCTACTATGCTTGTTTGCAGTAGAATGAAGAGAGTTATTTTGGTTTGATCAAAGTATGCTAAGGATGGAGTTACACTGCAAATTTATACAAGGATGAATGGTGAAGGCTTGTCAACCCAAGGGTTTTGATCCTTGGAAAGAGTTGATTCTTTCCAAGAATAAAGAGCTATCCGTTGCTTCTCTTCAGATCTTTTCCTTTGGCAGATAACGGGTTTGACAGGATCCTTCCTTGATTGTTGGACCTTCTAATCTTGACCGCTGCCCAGATTTTCTAGCTTTAATAGTTCTTAAGTGATTTGATCTGACTCGTCAATCACAGATTGCGTTGAATATTTATTCCATTATGGCAGATTTGATTTCCTAGAATTATGGAGCTAATCCTGATTTGCTGATATAGTACTGTTTCTTTCCTTGTACATCGTAAGTATTTCAGGCAGCTTCCCTTCTGAATAATTTCCTTCCTTGTTCGACATAGCCGTTCCAATAGTTCCTTTTTACTTCTTTGAACTCCTATACATGCATATTAATTGCATCATTAAAATATGATCTAACAATCTCCCCCTTTTTGATGATGGCAAAATAATATACATAAATGTAAGGATGTAAACAACAGTTGACTTCCTTGTTTAGTACTAGCCGACTTGGCTCCCTCTCAATGTGTGTAGTCAACTGAACTTGATCTCCCCCTCAATGTGTGTAGTCAACTTGTAGCTATATAGTCTTGTCTATGCATAGGCAGCATAGTTGACTTAACCTGTTCAAAGAATAATACGTACTATCTATGCATGTCGCATAGTCGACTTAACCTGTATAACAAATAAAGAATACATAGTGGACCCTATGTATGCATAGTTGACTTGAACCTGCACATAAACCATTAACAACCCAGAAGATATATATTCTCCCCCCTTTTGACATCAACAAAGAGGGATTAGCAAATAGTAGCAAAAAATATTATCCACAGAATCAAAAGAAGAAAAAAAACATCCACGGGCACAGCCCAATCACAGCCAAAACAAGTTTTAAGACAAAAAAAATTGTCTGAAAACCACATCCATTTCAACGACGTAAAAAGTAAGTAAGAGTGTTGCAGATCGCCTCCTTCAATTGTTCAAAGTTGGTGTTGGCAGCAGTGCTCATTCCATCAAGCCTGTCGTGCACCTCCTTGAAGGCTTTAACCGCATTCTCCCTTACCCTTTGCACAACCACCCTGATTTTAGACACATCTGACCCTGTTTCCTTTGAAATAGCATGAATAACATCCACAGTCGACTGTGTGGAGGATAGAAAAGTCTTGATGTCTATGATTTGAGAGTCAATGGAGCTGAGCTTTTCACGTAGGTCGACAGGGATGGAAGAGGGCAGAATAGCAGACGAAGGCTTGGTTTCCATAGGAGTTTGTGTCGCATCACTTTCACCCTTCTTAACCTAGGAACCCTTGACATTTACATACCCCATACTAGAGAAGGCTCTAGAGTTGTAGCATTTGGAGACAGGAACAAAGGGGTAGTTTGAAAGCAGAATTTGATGAGCTTCCAAAATGTGGGTGATAGCCATACCGAAAGGAAGACTGGTTGGATCTTCAGCACTCTCAATCATAAAGTTTATGACCCAGGAGGACAGCTTGATTTTGAGTTTGGAGATGAGACAGTAGACAAAGAAGGTGTCCCTTTGAGAGAGGGTTGAGAAGGAACCAGTTCTGGGGAGAAGAGTGGTTGCAACAATATGGGCAAGAACCCTAGCTTCAAAGCTCACATCACTAGGCCGTAATTGATTGGGAAGAGTATTAGAGGGACTTTCAGCAATACACTGTTTAGCATGGTCAAAGGTGATTTCAAAATTCTCAGGCCAGACATTCTTAAAGAGGGTAGGGAAACCATAGCAGCGACAGAGGAAAAAAGAATCAAACAGACCACAATCAAGAACAATGCTCTTACCAAGAATAAGAGTTTCAAGCCTATCAGGTTTTCTAGAGCAAAGATTAGCATAAAACATACGGACAAGGGGTTCATACACTTTAGGCGGAGAAATAGAGAGAAATTTTTCCCATCCTTGATACACGAAAAGATCCTTTACCTTGCAGTTGAGGGACTCCATATCATCCGGATCCACAACTCTTCCATGTGCGATGGGCTTGTCCTTGAGAGAGCTAAAGAAATCCCTATTTGGGGAGTCCCAGAAATTTAGGTCGGAATCGAGTGAGGCAGAGAAATCGAACTTCGATTTCTTTGGAGTGGAAGAGGCAGGAGGTTCCTCCATGGGACGCTTACCAGAGGCTTTTTCTCCTAAAAGTTGAGAGTGTTCAGAGTACGCTCCTTGAGAAGAGGCACAACCCTCAGAACGATCAGACCCTAAGTCTACTTGCTCAGGAGGCGCGGAAGAGGGTTTTGCCGTTGAGCGGGTGCTTTTTCTGGTGGAAGCAGAGGGGTTTTTGGAAGATTTTGCGTGGAAGAAGAGATGGTTGGTACAGTTTGAAGAAAGAAGGTGGAGATGAAAGGGACCGAAAAAGGCTTAACTTAAAGAGAGGAGATTTGACGGTTGAGTATAGAAAAGGAAAGAGTGTCAGTCGAAGCGGCGTGATGATTGGCTTTCCAACTTTGACTGCAAACTGATGGGAAACAGAATAAAAAGAGAGGAAAACCAACTGCATAATTAATGCACTAAAAAGGAGTAATTATGACAAGTTTTTGAAAAAATAACACTTCAGTCCTAAGAGTTTTTTGAAAAACAAATGATGCCAAGTAATTTTCTCAAAGAACAAAATCTTTCTTCCAACAAAGGTTTAATAAAAATATCATCTAATTGGTCAGAAGTGCCAACAAAAGTTAATTCTATGTCACCTTTAAGAACATGGTCTCTAATAAAATGATGTTTAATGTCTATATGCTTTGCTCAAGAATGATGCACAGGATTTTTAGAGAGACAAATTGCACTAGAATTATCACAAAAGATTTGTATAGGTTTGAAGGAAAGTTCATAGTTACCCAATTTATGGGACATCCACAGGAGTTGTGCACAGCATTGACCAATGCCAATTTACTCAGCTTCAGTAGAGGACAAGGCGACTGATGCTTGCTTTTTACTGTTCCAGGATATGAAAGCCTTTCCTAGTAATTGACACGTGCCACTCGTGCTTTTCCCGTCTTCTTTATCACCTGCTAAATCTGCATCTGACAAACCTTCTAATTTAAACGAGTTAGAGTGAGGATACCATAATCCATAAGATACTATGCCAATAAGATATCGAATAATTCTTTTTACAGTAGTTAGATGTGACTCCTTGGGAGCCCACTGAAACCTGGCACATTTACAAACGCTGAACATTATCTGGTCGACCTGGGGTCAGATACAGTAGTGATCCAATCATTCCTCTGTATTTTGTTTCATCAACTGGAGTACCATGTTCGTCCTTATCCAAATTTGTAGCCGGACTCATGGGAGTGCCAATTGATTTTGCATTGCTCATGCCAAATTTTTGGATCAGCTCCTTTGTATATTTAGTTTGACAGATGAAGGTTCCTTCTTCAGATTGATGAATTTGAAGCCCAAGGAAAAATGTGAGTTCTCCCATCATGCTCATTTCAAATTCGCATTGCATGAGGTTTGCAAATTCCTTGCACATAAGAGAGTTAGCACTACCAAAGATAATGTCATCAACGTAAATTTGAACGATAAGATTACCTTCTATTGATCGTTTAATGAATAGAGTAGTATCAACTTTACCTCTGGTGAACCCATGATCAACAAGGAAGGTACTTAACCTGTCATACCAAGCACGTGGAGCCTGTTTCAGTCCGTATAGGGCCTTAGTAAGCTTGTACACATGATAAGGGAATTTTGAGTCTTCAAAGCCTGGAGGTTGTTTTACAAAAACTTCCTCTTCGATGAATCCATTCATAAAAGCGCTTTTGACATCCATTTGAAACAATCTGAATCCCTTAAATGATGCATAAGCTAACAGGATTCGTATAGACTCTAATCTAGCTACTGGGGCAAAGGTTTCATCGTAGTCAACTCCTTCTTGTTGTGAATAGCCTTGAGCAACTAATCTGGCTTTGTTCCTTATGACTTGTCCTTCTTCGTTCAGTTTGTTCCTGAACACCCATTTTGTTCCAATGACGGATACATTTTCAGGTTGGGGTATTAGCTTCCATACTTGACTCTTGCTGAATTGATCTAGTTCTTCTTGCATGGCTTTCACCCAGCTTGAATCCTTCCTCTACCTTTTTTGGCTCTATTTGAGAGATCAAAGCAATATTTGCTTTCTTTTTAAGGTCAGCCCTGGTTTTCATCCCTTCGTTTGGATCTCCTATGATATATTTCTGTGGATATTCAGTTTCATTTCTCCATTCATTTAGTCGAACAGTGCTTGTACTCGACTCCGTACATTGTTCTGGAGTGTTATTGCTAACTTGTTCAGTCGACTCAACCACATCTGCATGATTAGTTGACTCCTGTGATTTTCCTTTGTCCTGAACTTCTTAAGTTTGATCTTCGTCCCCTGCATTAATGCCTTTCTCGACCAAGGGATTATTTTCATCGAATATAACATGAACAAATTCTTCTACACATAGAGTACGTTTATTAAGGACTCTGAATGATCTGCTATTCAATGAATAACCAAGAAAAATACCTTCATCACTTCTTGGAGCTAATTTTCCAAGATTATCCTTACCATTATTATGAATGAAGCACTTGCTTCCAAATGTATGAAAATAACTGATATTTGGGCGTTTACCTTTCCAGAGTTCATAGGGAGTCTTTTTCAAAATAGGCCTTATGAGATAACGGTTGAGAAAGTGACATGCAGTACTCACACCTTCAGCCCAGAAATAATTTGGGAGTGAATGTTCTAATAACATGGTTCTTGCCATGTCTTGAAGTGTTCTGTTCTTTCTTTTCACAACTCCATTTTGCTGTGGTGAATGGGGTGCGGAGAAATTGTGAGTGTAACCTTGATCGTTACAGAAATCTTCAAATGATTTACTTTCAAACTCGCCTCCATGATCGCTTTGGATTTTTGAGATCAGATAGCCCTTTTCTCTTTCAATCCTTTTGCAGAAAATTTCAAAATTTCTTAAGGATTCATCTTTATAAGATGAGAAAACAACCCAAGTAAAACGTGAAAAGTCATCAACAATAACAAAAGCATATTTCTTGCCTCCTATGCCTAGCAGTTCTAGTAGGTCCAAATAAGTCCATATGAAGTAATTGCAACAGTTTTGAAGTAGACACCATGTCTTTGTTTTTGAAAGAGTTTCTAGTTTGGTTACCCATCTGACATGTATCACAAATATGAGTTCTAGAGAAGTTCAATTTAGATAAGCCAATAACTAAATCATGCTTGGATAAATTTTCAATCAAATGCATGCTGGCATGTCCTAGTCTTCTATGCCACAACCAGGGATCATCAGATATAGAAGTTAGGCAAATGTGACCATCTATATTTTCAAATCCATCAAGTATGTAAACATTTTCGTACCTTTTTCCAGGAAGAATTATTTTACCTAATTCGTCTTCTATGGCACAACCTGTTCTCTTAAACTTTACCTCATATCCTGAGTCACAGAGTTGACTTATACTTAGGAGGTTGTAGTTTAGTTCATCAACAAGATATACCTCAGTAATATCACAGTTGTTGTTGAAAGGAATAGTTCCAGTTCCAACTATTTTGCCTCTTGAATCATCTCCAAATTTGACGCTTCCTTCATCAATCTTAGTAACCTTCTTAAAAAGATTTTTGTCACCTATCATGTGACTGGAACACGCACTATCTAGGTACCATTTTCCTTTGTGACATATTCTGTGGTGTTCCTGTAATACATAATAATTACTTTCTTTTAGGTACCCAAGCTTTCTTGGGTCCTGGAGAGTTAGTGTTACTGGATTCAGAAGTTTTAGGTTTCCAAACCCATCCAGACATACGATGTTTACGAAATTGACAACCAGAATATTTATGCCCACTTTTGTTACAGTAGTGACATTTAGCCGCAGATTTATTTTTAGGTCTTTCATAAGCGTTGGAGCTAACTATTATGAGATTAGCTGATTCCGTTTCAGTTGACTTGTAAGTCGACTGGTCCGACCGACTAGTCGATTTAGTTCTGATTGGTTCCTTTCCAGTTGACTTGTAAGTAGTCTGGTTTGACCTAACAGAACTGTGACTGGTGGATTTGCGCAAGCTGTTAAGCTACATTTGCAATTCCTCAAACTCTTCTTGAAGTACGTCCTTTTCAATTTCACATACTTCATGTTTGAGTTTCCAGTCTTTGATTTCCATAGTGAGTCTCTTAAGCTCATTCATCATTTTTTGAGACTCTTTTAAGGTGGAATCAAGAATGTCCTGCAATTCATTACATCTATCACAGTCATAAGATCTTACCTCGCTAGTCTCTCCTCTTGCCATAAAATAGTTTTCATCGTCTGAATCATCTTCATCTGTCCAACATCCTGAAGTTTTGTTGATATCATTTTCTAGGATTTTCATGAAGCACAGATTTGCTATTTCTTCACGATCTGAGTCATCCTCATCGCTCCAGCTTCCAAATGATTTGTTTTTGTTGAATCCTTTAGAGATCTTCTTTTTCAGTTCTGGACACTCCGCTTGGATGTGTCCAAATTTTCCACATTCATAGCATTTTCCATCATTCTTATCTTGATCGTTGTATTGTCTAGATCTTCTTGGTGGAAATATTCCTTTCTTTCTATTTCTATATCTTCTCATCAGTCCATCCATGTTTCTAGACATCATAGCAATTTCTTCTTGCAGGGCTTCAGGATCATCAATTTCATTTTCAGCCACTTCAGTAGTAGTTTTGAATGCAACAATTTTCTTTTTCTCCTCTTGATTTGTCCTTTTCAGGTGTGTTCTTTCAAAAGCAATGAGCTCTCCTCGTAGTTCATCATATGATAACTTGTTAAGATCTTGCAATTCCAGGGTAACCACTTTGGTCTGCCAAGTAGTTGGTAGACTTCTGAGAATTTTCCTAACCTGATCGCCACTGGTGTAAGGTTTGTCAAAAGCTTTCAAGTCGCTGATTATCTTACTAAACCTGGCAAACATTTCTTCGATGGATTCTCCTTCCTTCATTAAGAATAGTTCATAGTCGTGAACTAAAATATTGATGTGGTTTTCCTTTACTTTGCTGGTACCTTCATAGGTAACCTCAAGTTTGTCCCACATCTCTTTGGTTGTATCACAGCTAGATATTTTCTCATATTCTTCACCACTTATCGCATTGTGAAGCAGATTTCTTGCCTTGTGATTTATTTGGACAACTTCCAGTTGTTCTTTTGTGTATGAGTCTATGTCATCAGGGTCAGTGAGTGGTGGAGTGCTGGCAGGCAGTAGGTAGTTTCCCTTCTTGAGAACTCTCCACACCTTGACGTCGTATGCCTTGGTGAAAATTTCCATTCGAATTTTCCAGTGGGAGAAATGTTGTCCATTGAAGTAAGGTGGCCTTGTGAAGTTCCTTCCTGAAAGAGAGCTCCTATGATAACCTGATTTGCCATGATCTTTTTCTCACAAGCTGTTAAGCAGAAAACAAAAGTGTGAGCCTTGCTCTGATACCAATTGAAAGTACAGGGGGGGGGGTGAATTATAGATAATTAAAGTTAATCGTTAATAAGTTGACTTAAATTAAGTAGTCGACTAAATATGGAAATCTTGCAGATATAGTAATTCAAGGTAATAAGCAGAAAGTAAATGCATAATTTAAAGACACCAGGAATTTTTATACTGGTTCAGATTCAATGTGAATCCTAATCCAGTCCTTTTGGGTTGCAAGGGATTTCTCTTCAAGTGAATAAGTTTTCTTTCGAGTACATATTTGATATATGTCACTCAGTTTCTCTAGCACTCATTTGATACAATGCCTCACCAGTTGTATGCCCTCTTTCTATTCCTGACTTGTTACACAACAGATCTATATATGCTACTATGCTTGTTTGCAGTAGAATGAAGAGAGTTATTTTGGTTTGATCAAAGTATGCTAAGGATGGAGTTACACTGCAAATTTATACAAGGATGAATGGTGAAGGATTGTCAACCCAAGGGTTTTGATCCTTGGAAAGAGTTGATTCTTTCCAAGAATAAAGAGCTATCCGTTGCTTCTCTTCAGATCTTTTCCTTTGGCAGATAATGGGTTTGACAGGATTCTTCCTTGATTGTTGGACCTTCTAATCTTGATCGTTGTTCGGATCTTCTAGCTTTAATAGTTCTTCAGTGATTTGATCTGACTCGTCAATCACAAATTGTGTTTAATCTTTATTCCATTATGGCAGATTTGATTTCCTAGAATTATGGAGCTAATCCCGATTTGCTGATGTAGTACTGTTTCTTTCCTTGTACATCGTAAGTATTTCAGGCAGCTTCCCTTCTGAATAATTTCCTCCTTGTTCGACATAGCCGTTCCAATAGTTCCTTTTTACTTCTTTGAACTCCCGCACATGCATATTAATTGCATCATTAAAATATGAACTAACAGACACTTCCCACATGTCTACCTCATCCTTTGTTGCTCAGTTGTTGGCTTAAATAAAATCTATCTTCGTGGCACCTGAACCCATAATTGCTGCTAACTTTACGCCTTGCGGAAGATCATCTTTCTCATACCGTTGACATTAGAAACACTAATTCAACCCTGGACTACCGCACCCCGCAATATCTGACAGTCGCAGTTTCTATACTATTTCACTATAGCTTACCCCAAAGGAAAATGTAGAAGATCATAACACCGACAAACTTAGTACGTTCAATTAGGACAACGACACCCCATCATAGAAGAAAGCTCCACCACGCTTGCAATCACCAAGCCTCATTACTCCACCATCCCACATATAACCACTCTTAGTCTGATTGCCTTTCCCCTGCCGGGAATAAAATACTGAATCTTTAACTTATGTACTCAGTAAACCTCTCTTCAAGTCATTCACTGCCCCGACATGTAGGCAAACATCCTACCATCATATCACTAATTTGGAACAATCGTTCATAAGCATCATGGCAACTTGTGCCTAGCCTCAGAGCCCTCAGAAGTACCGCTGCTGGGATGAAACAATAAAATATCCTTCTACAAAGTGATGATTAGTAATCCAATCAGCTATATCGGGAGAAACATCCCGTATCACATCTGTAGTACCATTACGGTTCTTCAATTCTCAATTTTTAACAAGCAGTTCGCGTTGCGTAAGATTGAGTAGGAATGGATTAAAGGCATACGCCTCCAAGGATCAAATCGCATGATAAGGAATCAAGAAGGGAAGTACTCCTAATAGTCCTGCAGCCTCTCGAGGATAAGTACAAACGTTTCCGTACCGATCCGCAAGACTCTACTAGACTTTCTCATGATTCGTGAGACCCTAGGAACCTAGTGCTCTGATACCATGTTGTCACGACCCAAAATCCACTAAGGGTCGTGGTGGCGCGGGACACTGCCGTCAGGCAAGCCAACCAAATTACTTGATAAAGTTCTCATTTAACAATTCTTGAAAACTAAGATTTTTCTTCAATTTTATAAATGAAAAAATAACCGCTTCAATTCAAACTCAATGATAAGCAATTAATACAAAATATTTCAAAACCATCCCAGAACCCGGTGTCACAAGTGCATGAGCATTTACTAAGAAGGGAATAAAATACAATAACTATCCGGAACACAATATTGGATAGAAAATAAATACAGGTAACTGAAAGAGACTCTACTGGCTGTGGGTCGCCTCGAGAAGTGCAGCTCACCTAAGTCTCCGTATCAACCATGTTGCTACGGCTACTAGGCCACTAGGGTTACATATACCTGTGCAACAAAAATGCACAGAAGTGTGGTATGAGTACGAAAACAACGTGTACTCAATGAGTAACCCGTCTAATCTCAAAGAAGTAGAGACGAGATGGTCGACTTCGATACTTACTAGTGGTCCAATAATGATATCAATAATATATTAAATCGTGAATTTCTATAAACATGATTTTAATCCAATAGAAGGAAACAAGTAAACAATTAATTCTTTTATAGGAAATTTCCAAAATTTCTTTTCATTATTATCCAAATATTCTCAAGCCATGAAGAGGAAATAACAACTTTAATAAGTTCAAGGCAGCAATACAAGCATGCGCAAATCATGCCAAGGCGTACGACCCGCTCCAAAAGAAAATAAACTGTGCACTGCCGAGGGTCGAACGACGCGAACCATAGATGAATCTATTACCCCGCTTGTGAATCATACATGCAACGCGGTCAAATATAAATAAACACAACAATCAGTCAATCAAGAATTCATTAGGGAGCAATTATCCCAAGAAAATCCAATTCTCTTTTAAAAATTCAAGAAAATGAAGTTTAATCTTTTTAGAAATTTATTTATTAATTCGATGTGATTTAAGCAATTCAAGCTATCAATAGGTTTACAAATAATCAAAGTATAGCATGCTTTTGGGTCCTAACTACCCGGACAATAGCATAATAGTAGATACGCACGAACTCTCGTCACCTCGTGCGTACGTAGCCCCCACAATTAGGAGCACATAACCAATTATTTCACCTACGGAGACAATTCCCTCTTACATGGTTAGAAAGGAGACTCATCTCGCTCCGAAGCCTATATTCCGATTCAAGAACGCGCTCAAACCTCCAATTCAGAGCCGAGTGATGCAAAACTATTCAAATAGGGTAAGAACTAGTCAATACATGCTCAAAAGTTCATATTCTAATCATTAAACCAACTTCCCGACCCTAAATGTAAGGTTCCTAAAATTCACCACCCGGGCCCACGTGCCCGGATTCCAATTTTTTTTGAAGAAAGTCGTTACCCATAACCTAGGGATCAAGAATGTATGATTTTTACTCCATTCCCTAACAAAGTTCGTGGTTAAATCTTGTTTTTACCAAATTCTAGGTTTTCATCTAAAACCCTTGATTTTCCCTAATTTTCATATATTAATCTACCCATAATCTATATATATAACTCATGTTGTGTAGAAATTACTTGCCTCAAAGTGCTAGGTGAAGACCCTCTTCCAAAAGCTCCAAAAATCGCCTAAGAGGATGAAGAAAATGAGCTAAATGGTATAACTCTCAAAATTAATAGTTGGACACAGGCCTCTGATGTCGCATTTGCGACTCCAGGTTCGCAAATGCGACAAAAACTTCGCAAATGCGAAGCCTGCTCCCCACCATCTATCATCGCATATGCGGCAAGAATATCGCAAATGCGAGCTTTGCAAATGCGAAGACTCCATCGCAAATGCGACCCCTGACTGATTTGGCGAAATTCGCAAATGCGATAAGGGTTTCGCAAATGCGAACCCTTCAAGCCTCGCAAAAGCGACCCAAACGTCGCAAATGCGAACAATCCCCCAGCTGCCGAAGTTCACAAATATGAACGGAACCTCGCAAATGTGATGTTGCATTTGAGACCAATACATTGCAATTGCGATCATACCAATACCATCAATCCTTTTTCTTAGCAAATCACTCCGAAGCTATCCCGAATCTCACCCGAGCCCCCGGGGCTCCAAACCAAACACCCGCACAAGTCCAAAAATATAACACAGACTTGCTCAAAGCCTCAAATCACCTCAAACAATGCTAAAACCATGAATCAACCTCTAATCCAAGCTTTATGGACTTTAGAATTTAAAACTTCATACTTTCGATGTTTAAACCTACCAAATCACGTCCGATTGACTTCAAATTTTGCACGCAAGTCATATTCGACATCACAGACCTACTCCAACCTCTGAAATTGGATTTTGACCCCGATATCAAAAAGTACACTTCCGGTCAAACTTCTTAAAAACCTTCAAATTCTATCTTTAGCCAAATGACTCCAAATGACCTACGGACCCCCGAATTCACTTTCGATCGCGCTCCCAACTCCAGAATTACCATACAGAGATATTTATAGACTCGGAATCCCAAATAGACATCGATAACATTGAAATGCACTTCAAGCCAAACTTATAAAATTTTTTCTAAAATGCTAACTTCCACAATAGGCGTCAAAATGCTCCCGGGTTATCCAAAACCCGAACCGGGCATATGCCCAAGTCCAAAATCATCATACGAACCTGTCAGAACCTTCAGATCCCGATTCCGAGGTCGTTTACCAAGTTAATTCTTTCAACTTTAAGCTTTCAAAATGAGAAGTCTCTTCCCAAACTAACTCCGAACTTCCCGAAATCCACTTCCGACCATGCGTACAAGTGATAACACCTGAAATGAAGCTGCTCATGGCCTCAGTCTGCTGAATGACGCATTAGGGCTCAAAATGACTGGTCGAGTCGTTACATATGTGGTGTTTGTTTTGTGTCTTTGTCAATATAATATAGTTGTGTTAACTGAAGATTCTGCACATTTTTATCTTTTATTAGCAATGATGATCCCTAATTATGTGTCCATCTGATTAAACTATTCGGGTATTTTATATTCTTTTTTGGGGGGGGGGGGGGGGGGGGGGG
>MU760254.1:66360-99272 GCA_026770625.1 Nicotiana glauca
GGGTTTGTGGTTCTTAAAGTGGTAACTCTTCTCTACAACATAAGGTCAAAAGACAATGGAAGACGGCAACGAAATTGAGTTGGCTGATACTGGTGCAATTGGTTAAACATGGCAATGGGTTGGTTGAAGAGGTAAGGATGTTAAGACAACACATGACGGACATGTATCAGGCTTGGATGACTGGGAAGGCACCACCCCCTCCACCACCTAGCTTCTTAGATGCTAACCTTACCCAAACTCCAATTATAGTGCCAGATGACCCCCCATACTCTCTATATCCACCCGCTTATCACAGCTTTCCCAACCACCATAGTAGCTCCATCACTCGTCCTCCAATTACCTTTCCCCAAATTTGCCCTCCTGTCATATCCACTATCCCCATGATCACAACTCCTCAACAATCTTCCCTTCATTGATCCAACAATGAACACCCACTCAAAGCTCATGATGCCCAATATTATCCCTTAGAGGTTGCCCACAAGGTTCCTGACTCATACAATCAGAGCTCTCGGAATGAGTCTCATGTTGAAAATAAAAAGTTCATAGGGAAAGAAGGGCGAGATGAGATATCCAGGAAGCTGAAAGGTGTAGAACAATCCTTAAGGATCATGCAAGGGATGGGAAATCAGATTAACATGTCTTACAATGACTTGTATATGATTCTTAATGTTCATCTGTCCGCGGGGGTTTAAAATGCCAATGTTTTACTTGTATGATGGGCGTGGAGATCCAGTAGCCCATCTGAGGGTTATTTCAGTGAAATGAGAAGTGTTGTGTGAAAGATGATTTGTTGATGACATATTTCAATGAGAGCTTGACTGGGGCAGCCTTGTGTGACGACCCGGCCGGTCGTCTTAAGAATTAGCACCCCGATCCCCTATTAGCTGCTTTTCCTAAGTTCATTTCTGCTATTTTGGTTTGCTGGGATGATCGGTGTTGAGTTTCGGAGAGTTTTGGGACACTTAGTCCCTAAATGAGAGCTTAAGTGTTGAAAAGTGGTCCGTAGTTGGAACACTATGAAGACGACCTCAGAACGGAAATCTGATGGTTCCGTTAGCTCCGTTAGGTGATTTTGGGGTTGGGAGCATGTTCGAAATGTATTTTGGAAGTTCGTAGCTTATTTAGGCTTGAAATGCCGAAGTTTGAATTTTTGAAGTTTCCGGTCCGATAGTGAGTTTTTGATCCGAGGGTCGGATTGGAATTCCGGAAGTTGCAGTAGCTCCGTCTTTTCATTTGGGATGTGTGTGCAAAATTTCAGGTCATTCGGACGTGTTTTGGTTAGGTTTTTGATCGAAAACATGTTTTGATGAAATTTGAAATTCTTAGACTCAAATCCTTGTTTAATTCGAGTTTCTGGTGTTATTTTAGGTGGTTTAAGGATTGGTGCAAGTTTGAATGATATTGTGGGATATGTCCGTAGGTTTGGTTGAGGTCCCGAGGGCCTCGGGTGTGTTTCGAATGCTCAACGGAGCATATTGGAGTTATAAATATTGCAGAAAAATCCTTCAGCAGTTGCAGGTCCCAGTTCTTTCTTCGCGTTCGCGACCATCCCATCGCGTTCGCGTAGCTTTGACTTACTTCTTATTTGCATTCGCGGCCTCTGTCACGCGTTCGCTTAGTGTAATCCTGGAGGGGGGCCAGTTCCTTATACGCGTTCGCATACCCCTCCCGCGTTCGCGAAGCCCCACCTGTTTTCCTATTGCATTCGTGTATGCTGCTTTGCGTTCGCATAGAGCAGCTCCTGAACTTCAACATTTTCCTTCATCGCATTCGCATTACTGACGTCGCATTCGCAAAGATTCATGTCCCCAGACCTTCTCATTTTCATTCTACCCATCGCGATCGCGAAGGGAAATTTTGGCATCTTCCAATTTTCTTCTACGCGAACGCGAGCTTACCTCTGCGTTCGCGATGCATTAAATGTCTGGATAGTATTTAACATTTCAAAAATGAGGGTTAGCCATTTTGATCAAAATACAAGCTTGGGAGCTCGGATTTGGGAGCAATTTCGAGGGGGTTTTCGAGGGCAACGATTGGGTAAGGATACTCTACTCTCTTATGCTTAAAACCCACTAATCTAATCATGAATTCATACTTAATTTCGGATTTTTGGATGAAAAATGGGGAAAACTTCTTAGACCAAACTCTTGAGTTTTGAGTGGATGTTTGACCTCCATTTCGCAGATTTTTATATGGTTAGAATCGTGAGAGTACGAGAGATCTGAAAATGTGAAATTTTCCGGTTCCGAGACATTGGCCTAAAGGGTGTTTTGGTCATTTTACCTAAATTCGTGTCTTAGGTTTAAACTAATTAGTAGAATCAGTTGCTCGAGATGTTATTTACGATATTTAATTGAATTGAATAGATTTGGTCCATTTGGAGTCGGATACTCGTGGCAAGAGCGTGGTTTCTAGTTGATTTGGTACCGGTTCGAGGTAAGTTGCTTATCTAACCTTGTGTGTGGGACCTTTCCCCTTAGGATATGATATTTGGTAATTGAATGCCTTGTATATGAGGTAACGAGCACGTACTTGAGCAAGTTGTTGGAAATCCGTTTTTACTTAGAGTATTTAAATTGAGTTTTTCTTGCTTATCTGTTTATTTTGAATTGCGAGAGAAGCATGTTTATTTGACTTATTTTCTTAAGTGCCTAACTGTCCTGGTTGTACTACGTGAAGCATGTTAAGCTAGGATTTTCTATCACTTGTTCTGAGTTAGCATTTATCATAATGTTTTGGGCTGTTGTTGTGTGTTTTAAATTGGGACTACGGGACGACATCCCGGGAGATCCCCCTGTACTTGCTATGTTTTGGACTGAGGTGCGGGATACCAAGAGATCCCTGGCACATGTAAATGTAAGTTTTGAGGATATCAAGAGATCCTCGGGATACCAAGAGATCCTTCGTGTATATATCTTGAGGATACCAAGAGATCCACGGGATACCAAGAGATCCCTCGTGTATATGATGAGATACCAAGCGATCCTCGGGATACCAAGAGATCTCTCGTGTATATTTTGAGGATACCAAGAGATCCCCGGCTGTTATTTCCTGTTGTGAGTAGTATTCCTTAAATTGTTTTGTTTCTGTTTCCTATTACTACTTCCCTTATTTATCCTGTTCAGATTCTTGCTGTAGACTTTATCTATACCGTGTTTCCTTGTCTTATCATATATTATGTTTATCTCAGTAGGGCCCTGACCTTCCTCGTCACTACCCAACCGAGGTTAGGCTTGGCACTTACTGAGTACCGCTGTGGTGTACTCATACCCTTTCTGCGCATGTTTTTCATGTGCAAATCCAGGTAGCTCTACCCAGGCGTATCATCCTCGAGGCAGAGATATCTAGAAGAGATTTCGAGGTACATTTGCCGCATCCACAGACCTGGTGTCTCTTTCTTATTCTAGCTTTAGCAGTTAGCTTTCCCCTTTTTGTACTGTTCGTTTTAGACATTCTGGAGTTAGAGCTATGCATTTACTTTCCGTTAGCCTGTGTTCCCATGAGTTTCCAGATTTTGGGGTGATGTTGTAGACTTCCGCATTATTCAGTAATTTATGCCGAGCGGCATCTTTTATATAGTTTTCTTGTAATTGTTCATTTTTAAATAATTTATTCCGCAAGTTATGTTGTTGTTCCGCATTGTTAGGCTTACCTAGTTGTAGGAACTAGGTGACATCACGACATGTCCACGGAGGGCAAACTGGGAGATTTTTATATGGTTAGACTCATGAGAGTACGAGAGTTCTGAAAATGTGAAAATTTTCCGGTTCCGAGACATTGGCCTAAAGGGGGTTTTGGTCATTTTACCTAAATTCGTGTCTTAGCTTTAAACTAATTAGTAGAATCAGTTGCTCGAGATGCTATTTATGATATTTAATTGAATTGAATAGTTTTGGGCCTTTTGGTGTCGGATACTCGTGGCAAGAGCGTGGTTTCTAGTTGATTTGGTACCGGTTCGAGGTAAGTTGCTTGTCTAACCTTGTGTGTGGGACCTTTCCCCTTAGGATATGATATTTGGTAATTTAATGCTTTGTACATGAGGTGACGAGCGCGTACTTGAGCTAATTGTTGGAAATCCGTTTTTACTTAGAGTATTCAAATTGAGTTTTTCTTGCTTATCTGTTTATTTTGAATTGCAAGTTATCCTATGCTAGTTTAGAGAAGCATGTTTATTTGACTTATTTTCTTAAGTGCTTAAACTGTCCTGGTTGTACTACGTGAAGCATGTTAGGCTACGATTTTCTATCACTTGTTCTGAGTTAGCATTTATCATAATGTTTTGGGCTGTTGTTGTGTGTTTTAAATTGGGACTACAGGACGACATTCCGGGAGATCCCCCTATACTTGCTATGTTCTGGACTGAGGTGCGGGATACCAAGAGATCCCTGGCACATGTAAATGTAAGTTTTGAGGATACCAAGAGATCCTCGGGATACCAAGAGATCCCTCATGTATATATCTTGTGGATACCAAGAGATCCAGGGGATACCAAGAGATCCCTCGTGTATATGATGAGATACCAAGCGATCCTCGGGATACCAAGAGATCCCCGGTTGTTATTTCCTGTTGTGAGTAGCATTCCTTAAATTGTTTTGTTTCTGTTTCCTATTACTTCTTCCCTTATTTATCCTATTCAGATTCTTGCTGTAGACTTTATCTATACCGTGTTTCCTTGTCTTATCATATATTATGTTTATCTCATTAGGGCCATGACCTTCCTCGTCACTACCCAACCAAGGTTAGGCTTGGCACTTACTGAGTACCGCTGTGGTATACTCATGCCCTTTCTGCGCATGTTTTTCATGTGCAAATCCAGATAGCTCTGCCCAGGCGTATCATCCTCGAGGTAGAGAGATCTAGTAGAGATTTTGAGGTACATCTGTCGCGTCCACAAACCTGGTGTCTCTTTCTTATTCTAGCTTTAGCAGTTAGCTTTCCCCTTTTTGTACTGTTCGTTTTAGACATTCTGGAGTTAGAGCTATGCATTTACTTTCTGTTAGCCTGTGTTCCCGTGAGTTTCCAGGTTTTGGGGTGATGTTGTAGACTTCCGCATTATTCAGTAATATATGCCGAGCGACATCTCTTATAGAGTTTTCTTGTAATTGTTGATTTTTAAATAATTTATTCCTCAAGTTATGTTGTTGTTCCGCATTGTTAGGCTTACCTAGTTGTAGGAACTAGGTGCCATCACGACATGTCCACGGAGGGCAAATTGGGGTCATGACAAGTTGGTGTCAGAGCTCTAGGTTCATAGGAGTCACGGGACACAGGCTAGTTTATTAGAGTCTCGCTAATCGGTACGGAGACGTCTGTACTTATTTGCGAGAGGCTATGTAACTATTTAGGAAAAATCTTCATTTCATTTGATTTCCTTGTCGTGCGGTATTTTTGACATCAATTCTAAACTTCTGTCTTCTATTCTCTCACAGATGGTGAGGAAACATTCTACTCGAGATGATTAGGCACCCGCACCCCCTACTTCACCCGTCAGAGGCCGGGGCAGGGGTAGAGGTTGAGGACACGCACGGGGTGCAGCCAGAGCACCTGTGCGAGCTACCACTGAGGCACCACCAGCAGATCCAGCCGGAGCCTAGGCACCTGGCACGCTTACTACTGCCACTACTACTCCAGCTCTCCAGGAGACTTTGGCTAAGTTCATGGGTATGTACACCACCTTGGCTCAGCGGGGTTTCTTCCCCTTGCTGCAGCCACGTCCCAGGCCAGGGGAGGAGCATAGACTCCCGCCGTCTGCACTCCTGAGCAGCGAACGCAGGTTGAGCAGGCTCCCGAGATTATTCTCGCACCGCCTGCAGCGCCAATTCAGCCCGTGGACGGGTCAGCTGCTTCAGAGGACGAGCAGCGGAGACTTGAGAGGTTCAAGAAGTATGATCCCCCAATATTCAGTGGATTAGCATCAGATGATGCCTTGGGATTTCTAGAGGAGTGTCACTGTATTCTTCGCACTATGGGCATAGTGGAGTCCAGTGGGGTTTCTTTCACTGCTTTTCAGCTTTGGGGAGCCGCCTATGATTGGTGGCGCACTTACGAGATTGACAGTCCAGCTAAGGCTTCTTCGCTGACTTGGACCCAGTTCTCAGATATGTTTATGAGAGAGTTTGTCCCCCAGAGTCTTAGGGACGCATGGCGTGTAGAGTTTGAGAATTTGCGCCAGGGTGCTATGACCATTTTTGAGTGTGCTATCCGTTATACCAGCTTGGCCAGACATGCACCGGCCTTGGTTGCTATAGTCCGTGAGAGGGTCCGTAGGTTTATTGAGGGTCTTATCCCATCCATCAGATCTAGCATGGCTCGAGAGTTGGATATGGACATTCTTTATCAGCAGGTAGCGAGCATTGCTAGGAGGATCGATGGTATGCTCGCCAGGGAGCGAGTGGAGAGGGAGGCCAAGAGGTCTCGAGAGTCGGGCCACTACTCTGGTGCTCGTACCCCAGTAGTAGGTCATCATGGTAGGGGTTATGTGGGTCGCCCCATTCATTCAGCTCTTCCAGCAGCCAGCAGTGCTCCAGCTCCGCCTGTACCTCAGGAGCCTTACTCTACACCTCCAGTTTCTAGCGCGCCTCCTATGTGGGGTGCTTCCAGAGGTCAGTCCAGCAGACCTGGCCCTAGTCAGTCACAGCCACCGCACCCTCCCAGAGCTTGTTTTGAGTATGGAGACACCCGCCATGTGGTGAGGGATTTCCCTAGACTTGGGAAGAGTGCACCCCCATAGACTTCTCAGCCACAGCGTGCCCAACAGAGTTCTCAGGCCATGATCACAGCTCCAGCTGCTACCCCATCTGCCCAGCCGGTTAGGGGCGGAGGTCAGGGAGATAGAGGCCGCCCTCGAGAGAGGGGCCAGGCTAGATATTATGCTATTCCTGCTCATACCGAGGTTGTTGCATCTGACTCCATCATTATAGGTATTATACTGGTTTTTCATAGAGAGGCATCGGTTCTATTCGATCCGGGCTCTAATTATTCTTATGTGTCTTCTTACTTTGCTCCGCATTTGGGTGTACCTCGGGATTCTTTGAGTGCCCCCATTTATGTTTCTATTCCTGTGGGGGATTCTTTTGTTGTGGATCGCGTTTATCGATCATGTCAGGTTACTATTCATGGTTTTGAGACCAGAACAGATTTATTGTAACTCGACATGGTTGACTTTGATGTTATCTTGGGCATGGACTGGTTGTCACCCCATTTTTCTATTCTTGATTGTCACACCAAGACCGTGATGCTGGCTATGCCAGGTATTCCGCGTGTTGAGTGGAGTGGTACTTTAGATCACACTCCCAGTAGGGTTATCTTTTTTCTTAAAGCTCGGCATATGGTTGAGAAGGGGTGTGCCGCGTATTTAGCTTATGTGAGAGATAGTGTTGATACCCTTTTTGTTGATTCAGTCCCAGTAGTACGGGATTATCCCGATGTGTTTCCAGCTGATCTTCCGAGCATGTCGCCCGATAGAGACATTGATTTTGGCATTGATTTGTTGCCGGGCACTCAGCCTATTTCCATTCCTCCGTACCGTATAGCTCCTCCTAAGTTGAAGGAGTTAAAGGATCAGTTCTAGGGATTGCTTGATAAGGTCTTTATTCGCCCTAGTGTTTCACCGTGGGGTGGTCCTGTCTTGTTTGTGAATAAAAAGGATGGTTCCATGCGTATGTGTATTGATTATCGCTAGTTGAACAGGGTTACAGTGAAGAACTATTATCCCTTGCCTCGTATTGAGGATCTATTTGACCAGCTTCAGGGCGCACAAGTGTTTTCTAAGATTGACTTGCGCTCAGGTTACCATCAGTTGAAGATTCGGGAGCCAGATATCCCGAAGACTGATTTCAAGACTCGGTATGGCCATTACAAGTTCCTTGTTATGTCATTTGGGCTGACTAATTCCCCAGCAGCTTTTATGCATTTGATACACAGTGTGTTCAGGCCATATCTCAACTCATTCGTCATTGTTTTCATATATGTTATTCTTGTATACTCCCGGAGTCGGGAAGATCATGAGCAACACCTGAGGACAGTGCTTCAGACCCTAAGAGAGAGAAGAAGTTATATGCAAAGTTCTCAAAATGTGAGTTTTGGTTGAGTTCGGTGGCATTCTTAGGCCACGTGGTTTCGAGTGAGGGCATTTGGGTGGATTCGAGGAAGATAGAGGCCGTGCAGAGTTGGCCCAGGCCGTCCTAAGCTACAGAGATTCGCAGCTTCCTTGGTTTGGTGGGCTACTACTGTCGTTTTATGGAGGGATTTTCATCGATTGTGTCCCCTACGACTAGATTGACCCAGAAGGGTGCCCCATTTTAGTGGATAGAGGAGTGTGAGGCGAGCTTTCAGAAGCTCAAGATAGCTTTGACTACGGCCCCAATTTTGATGTTGCCTACCGGTTCGGGGTCTTATACTGACTATTGTGATGCCTCGAGAGTTGGCCTCGGAGCGGTGTTGATGCAGGATGGTAGGGTGATTGCCTACGCGTCCAGACAGTTGAGGATACATGAGAAGAATTACCCTGTCCACGACCTTGAGCTAGCTGCTATTATTCATGCCTTGAAGATTTGGCATCATTATTTGTACGGTGTGCCTTGTGAGATCTATACTGACCATCGGAGCTTGCCGCACTTGTTCAAGCAAAAGGATCTAACTATGCGTCAGAGGAGGTGGTTAAAGTCGCTGAAGGATTACGATATTACTATTCTGTATCACGCGGGCAAGGACAATGTGGTGGCGGATGCCTTGAGTCATCGGGCGGAGGGTTTGGGGAGTTTGGCATATTTACCAGCTTCAGAGAGGCCTATGGCGATGGATGTGCAGGGCTTAGCCAACTAGTTTGTGATATTGGATCTTTTGGAGCCCAGTCGGGTTCTAGCTTGTGTGGTTTCTCGATCTTCCTTGTTTGATCGTATCAGGGAGCAGCAATATCAAGACCCTCATTTGCTTGTCCTTAAGGACAAGGTTCAGTGTGGAGATGCCACAGACGTGACCATCAGAGATTACGGGGTATTGAAGATGCAGAGCCGGATTTGTGTGCCCAATGTTGATGAGCTTCGAGAGTTGATTTTAGTAGAGGCCCATAGTTTGCAGTATTCCATCCATCCGGGTGCCGCAAAGATGTATCAGGACTTGAGGCAGCACTATTGGTGGAGGCGGATGAAGAAAGATATAGTTGGTTATGTGTCTAGATGCCTCAACTTCCAGCAAGTGAAGTATGAGCACCAGCAACCGGGTGGGTTGCTTCAGAAGATAGAGATTCTGGAGTGGAAATGGGAGCGCATCATCATGGACTTTGTATCTGGACTTCCACGGACCTTGAAGAAGTTTGATGCCATTTGGGTTATTGTGGACTGGCTGACCAAGTCCGCCCATTTCATTCCTGTGTGTACCACTTATTCATCGGAGCGGTTGGCATAGATTTATATCTGAGAGATCGTCCGTCTGCATGGTATTCCAGTTTCTATTATTTCAGACAGAGGTACTCAGTTTACATCGCGGTTCTGGAGAGCCGTGCAGCAGGAGCTAGGTACTCGGGTGGAGTAGAGCATAGCATTTCACCCCAGACAGACGGGCAGTCCGAGCGCACCATTCAGATTCTTGAGGATATGCTCCGTGCGTGTGTGATTGAGTTTCGAGGGTCTTAGGATCAGTTCTTGCCATTGGCAGAGTTTGCTTACAACAACAGTTATCAGTCCAGCAATCAGATGGCTCCGTATGAGGCTTTATATGGTAGAAGGTGTAGATCTCCGGTGGGTTGGTTTGAGCCGGGTGAGGCCAGGCTATTGGGCACAGAGTTGGTTCAGGACGCATTGGAGAAGGTTAAGATGATTTAGGATAGACTCCGTACAGCCCAGTCCAGACAGAAGAGCTACGCCGACAGGAAGGTTCGTGATGTTTTATATATGGTTGGTGTGCGGGTTCTGCTTTGGGTTTTGCCTTTGAAAGGCGTTATGAGGTTTGGGAAGAAAGGGAAGTTAAGTCCGAGGTTTATTGGTCCTTTTGAGATTTTGAGACGAGTTAGGGAGGTTGCATATGAGCTTGCCTTACCTCCCAGTTTGGCCGGGGTTCATCTGGTATTTCATGTTTCGATGCTCTGGAGATATCACGGTGACCCGTCGCACGTGTTGGATTTCTGTTTAGTCCAGTTGGACAAGGATCTATCCTATGTTGAGGAGCCAGTGGCTATATTGGACAGGCAGATCAGAAAGTTTAGGTCAAAGAACATTGCTTCAGTAAAGGTTCAGTGGCGGGGTCAGCCGGCAAAGGAGGTAACCTGGGAGACCGAGCAGGATATGCGCAGCAGTTACCCTCGGGTATGTTCTCTATGCTCGTTCGAGGATGAACGAATGTTTAAGTGTAGGAGGATGTGACGACCCGGCCAGTCGTCTTAATAATTAATGCGCCGATCCCCTAATAACTGCTTCCCCTAAGTTCATTTCTGCTATTTTTGTTTGCCGGGACGTTCGGTGTTGAGTTTCGGAGAGTTTTGGGGCACTTAGTCCCTAAATGAGAGCTTAAGTGTTGAAAAGTGGTCTGTAGTTGGAACAATGTGAAGACAATCTCGGAACGGAAATCTGATGGTTCCGTTAGCTCCTTTACGTGATTTCGGGGTTGGGAGCGTGTTCGGAATGTATTTTGGAAGTACGTAGCTCATTTAGGCTTGAAATGCCGAACTTTGAATTTTTGAAGTTTTCTGTCCGATAGTGAGTTTTTGATCCGAGGGTCGGATTGGAATTCTGAAAGTTGCAGTAGCTCTGTCTTGTTATTTGGGATGTGTGTGCAAACTTTCAGGTCATTCGGACGTGTTTTGGTTAGGTTTTTTATCGAAAGCGTGTTTTGATAAAATTTGAAGTTCTTAGGCTCAAATCCTTGTTTAATTCGAGTTTCCGGCGTTGTTTTAGGTGGTTTAAGGATTGGTGCAAGTTTGAATGATGTTATGGCATATGTCCGTAGGTTTGGTTGAGGTCCCGAGGGCCTCGGGTATGTTTTGGATGCTCAATGGAGCATATTGGAGTTATAAATATTGCAGAAAAATCTTTTAGCAGTTGCAGGTCCCAGTTCCTTCTTCGCATTCACGACCATCCCATCGCATTCGTGTAGCTTTGACTTACTTCTTATTTGCATTTGCGGCCTCTCTCACGCGTTCGCGTAGTGTAATCCTGGAGGGGGGCCAGTTCCTTATACGCGTTCGCATACCCCTCCCGCGTTCGTGAAGCCCCACCTATTTTCCCATTGCGTTCGCGTACGCTACTTTGCGTTCGCATAGAGCAGCTCCTGAACTTCAACATTTTCCTTCATTGCGAAAGGGCAATTTTGGCATCTTCCAATTTTCTTCTACGCGAACGCGAGCTTACCTCCGCTTTCGCGATGCATTAAATCTCTGGACAGTATTTAACATTTCAAAAATGAGGGTTAGCCATTTTTATCAAAATACAAGCTTGGGAGCTCGGATTTGGGAGCAATTTCGAGGGGGTTTTCAAGGGCAACAATTGGGTAACGATTCTCTACTCTCTTATGCTTAAAACCCACTAATCCAATTACGAATTCATCCTTAATTTCGGATTTTTGAATGAAAAATGGAGAAAACTTCTTAGACCAAACTCTTGAGTTTTGAGTGGATGTTTGACCTCCGATTTGGGAGATTTTATATGGTTAGACTCGTGAGAGTATAGAGTTCTGAAAATGTGAAAATTTTTCGGTTCCGAGACGTTGGCCTGAAGGGCGTTTTGGCCATTTTACCTAAATTCGCATATTAGCTTTAAACTAATTAGTAGAATCAGTTTCTCGAGATGTTATTTATGATATGTAATTGAATTGAATAGATTTGGGCCATTTGAAGTCGGACACTCATGGAAAGAGCGTGGTTTCTAGTCGATTTTGTACCGGTTCGAGGTAAGTGGCTTGTCTAACCTTGTGTGGGGGACCTTTCCCCTTTGGATATGATATTTGGTAATTGAATGCCTTGTACGTGAGGTGACGAGCGCGTACTTGAGCTAATTGTTGGAAATCCGTTTTTACTTAGAGTATTTAAATTGAGTTTTTCTTGCTTATATGTTTATTTTGAATTGCGAGTTATCCTATGCTAGTTTAGAGAAGCATGTTTATTTGACTTATTTTCTTTAGTGCTTAAACTGTCCTGGTTGTACTACGTGAAGCATGTTAGGCTAGGATTTTCTATCACTTGTTCTGAGTTAGCATTTATCCTAATGTTTTGGGTTGTTGTTGTGTGTTTTAAATTGGGACTACGGGACGGCATCCCGGGAGATCCCCCTGTACTTGCTATGTTCTGGACTGATGTGCGGGATACCAAGAGATCCCTGGCACATGTAAATGTAAGTTTTGAGGATACCAAGAGATCCTCGGGATACCAAGAGAGAGATCCTCGGGGTACCAAGAGATCCCCGGCTGTTACTTCCTGTTGTGAGTAGTATTTCTTAAATTGTTTTGTTTCTGTTTCCTATTACTGCTTCCCTTATTTATCCTGTTCAGATACTCGTTGTAGACTTTATCTATACCATTTTTCCTTATCTTATCATATATTATGTTTATCTCAGTAGGGCCTTGACCTTCCTCGTCACTACCCAATCGAGGTTAGGCTTGGCACTTATTGAGTACCGCTGTGGTGTACTCATGCCCTTTTTGCGCATGTTTTTCATGTGCAGATCCAGGTAGCTCTACCCAGGCGTATCATCCTCGAGGCGGAGAGATCTAGCAGAGATTTCGAGGTATATTTGCCGTGTCCGCAGACCTGGAGTCTCTTTCTTATTCTAGCTTTAGCAGTTAGCTTTCCCCTTTTTGTACTGTTCATTGTAGACATTCTGGAGTTAGAGCTATGCATTTACTTTCCGTTAGCCTGTGTTTCCGTGAGTTTCCGGGTTTTGGGGTGATGTTGTAGACTTCCGCATTATTCAGTAATATATGCCGAGCGGCATCTCTTATACAATTTTCTTGTAATTGTTCATTTTTAAATAATTTATTCTGCAAGTTATGTTGTTGTTCCGCATTGTTAGGCTTACCTAGTTGTAGGAACTAGGTACCATCACGACATGTTCACGGAGGGTGAACTGGGGTCGTTACACCTTGCAATGGTATACTCGTCAAGATGTCAATAAGTGGCATGCATGGGATGACATGGCTCAGGATTTTGTTCGACACTTTCAGTACAATCTAGACATTATCCCAGACCTATCCTCCCTATATAAGATGGAAAAGAAACCCGAGAAATGTTTTAGGGAGTTTGGGCTCAGATGGAGGGAATAAGCTACTCGGGTCAGCCCCCCGTTGGTAAAGAAGAAATGGTTGAGCTTTTCCTACAAGCCTAGGGGCCCACCTACTTCTGTCATTTGATCTCGGCCTTGGGTAAACCTTTCAGTTATTTGGTAAAAATGGGGGAGGTGGTGGAGGAAGGAATCAAGTCAGGAAAAATCATGAGATATTCTGCATTGAAAGATACTACAAAAGACGTTCGGAATATCTCAGTAGAAATAGAAAAGATGTTGTTGAGCACCGCCAACAACAAGATCCAGTGGGCATTCATGCTCAATGCTTTCAGCCTCAATATCGACCTCATGGATATCCCTGTGCTCTAGATAATCCTCCCCAATGCTACGTCTCTCTACAAAATCCGCAAAGTCAAACCATACCTTCCCAGTACTCCATCCACAATGCACCGCCATATGCTCTACATCCACAAGACCCACGGTGGTCTGCACCATTTCTGCAAATATCCTACCCGCCTCCTCAAGCATATCAACCATCTACCCTCAAAAGGTTCTAACCGAGGCTAGAGTACAAAATGAAAAGGCAATAGGAAAAATAAAAGACTTTCACTCCTATTGGAGAATTATATGCCAGTTTGTTCCAAAAGTTGAGGCAATTGGACATGTTGAAGCCAATTAAGATAAAAATGCCGAACGTTCTTTCAAAGAGTTTCGATTATTCTCAAAGGTGCGCAAATTACTCTACTGGCCCGGGTCATAACATAGAAAATTGTTGGCATCTGAAAAAATGAGTTCAGAAGCTTATTGATGCAGGTGACATTGTCGTGCAAAATCCAGATGCAGTAGAAACTAGCCAAAGTCCATCGCCTGTTTATGATGGGATGCCTATGGTGGGTCTGATTTGTGTTGAAAAGGAATATGATAATTCCTCTGAGATCCTTGGAGGGCCACTTGCCACAAAGCTTTTAGTGCTATAACTCTCAGTTCCGAAAGTTGATCTTAAGAGCGAGCTGGCAAAAGGGACCCAAAAGCAATGCTAAGGTCAATGTGATGAAGACTTGTGAAGGTCCTAGTACCGTTGATGTAGAATTCAGTGGCTAAGATGTTGAGCTTGTTGATTGGAAAGATGCTTCTTTCTTGGATAGCCAAGGGGGAGTCTTGGTGGTTTATTTTGTTATCGTTTCTGTTGTCCGGTTTATTTCAGGGTTGTAATCTAGATATTATCTTGTGGCTCAAACCCTTCTGTCCTTTCATATTGCCTAGTTCATTTAGTTGTAGTAACTCGTTTAGTGTTATCTAGGTTTGTTCCAGGGTTGTAACCCCAGTTTAGTTTGATTGTTTTGTTGTTCAAACCCTTTCGCCATCTGTCTAATGCAATTTTCTGTTTTCTGTTATTTCTTGTCATTTTTTAGTTCTCTTTCCTTTTATAGTTCTTTCCTTGTTGACTCTAGTGACATGACATAAACGCGTAATTCTCAGCATGGTCTTAAAAGTTAGTCTAATCAGGAATCAATGAAACAAGTTTTGAAGATTTTAGGGACATTTGAGGGAAATAAGTAAATATTTGGATATTTTAAGATAATTTAAAGCCCGAATTGCATGAAACTGGTGCAGATGATTTGGGAAGTTAAGAGGACGACAAGAATTTGTTACAAGAAAGTGCGTCCCGGACAATTGAAGAAAGCAACTTTGAGTTCAGGTGCATCTCAAGTTACAACATAAAGCCAAGGGAGTTTACTCCAAATTGATAGAGCACATCCATTTTTGAAGAAGAAATCATCCAAGAAGAGCTATGTACTTGACAAGGCACTAAAGAAAGGTGGAAGGCATATCTGTGATACCAATGCCGATACTGCAGAAGAAACGCTATGCATGATCTTCATTTTTTATCTTCAAATTGCATGTGATATACTTGGTATTCTTAGAGATTGGGAGGTCCTCTTTCAGCTATCTAAACATTTTATACACTTTGGTACCCCTTTGAGCATGTGCTGAATTCTTTGACCTCCCCTCTTTTGGAATCAAGTTAGAGTCATAATTTAAAAAAAAAAAAAGCAGTTCTCATGTCCCTATAGATTTGTTTCAGAAAATTCATTCCAAATGAAAAATTCAAAAGAAAATAAAGAAGAAGAAGGATAAAGAAAAAAAAAGAAAAAGAAAAAAAAAGAAGAAAAGAAAAAGAAAAAAAAGAGAAAAAAGGGAAGAAGAAAAAGGAAAAAGAGAAAATAGCAACAACAAACGTATCTTTGTGAACTACGTTCGACCTGATTCTTGTCACCACAAGATATGTAGGCAGTATTACGGTTCGATCGCACCAAATGAAATATTTCATAATCACACGAAGTCGAGAGTAGGGCAGTCTTTCTTAGAATTCCATCTCAAAAAGAAAAAGAAAAAAAAAGAATCAAATTCCCTTGTCTTAGAAATTGGGGAAAAGTTTTAAAATGGATTCCAAAAGTTGTAAATAAATTAACACTATTGTCTTAGTTATTCTGAGCCTTTATGATATCTATTCTTTCTAAACCTGTCCAAAAGCCATATTGCAGTTAAAAAAAGACCTCCCGGATAATCTTTGAGATTGCTGAGTTTAGACATGCCAAGAGTATATGATGTTTTTACCATGTTTAATGCCTTGTCATCTGTAGAATCAGAGAAAATAAGAAGAAAGGAACAAAATGAGAGTCTTATTGGTGAAAACCTTCACAGGCACCATAAGGCCATGGTGAGTTGAGAGAAAGAACAAAATGAGAGAGGGTTGATGGCGAAAACCCTTCGGGCACTACAAGTCGAATAAGGATCATGAATCAGATTGGATAATCGGAGCATTGAAGCCCAGTTTCACGACTCAGAGGTACAATGAAAGTTGAACATTAGACTTGCTTGACAGATTAGGCCACTTAATCCAAAGGTGCATGTCATGGTTATTAGTGTTAGTATCCACATCTGATAAGTTTCTACTTTGTAGCTTTTTTGTTAGGAATCATCTCTTTCCATTGTCCTTATTCTGTTCCTTTTGCCTTGTTTACTTCTTCTTCCTGAGTCTGTTTCGTCAGAACAAGTGAGAAATGACTTCAAAAATTGCCACCAGCTTTCCAATTGCACAAAACGGAATCTGGCTAGCTCATTAAAGTGGCATGCGTTAGGAAAGAACAGCAGGTGCACTGAGTTGGTAACAATCAACATGCTTTGGGATTTATGTGAAATACAAAGGTTCGGTATATGTCAATTCATGAGCACAATGCAACAAATAAAGTGTTTGGGTTTGAACGAATTAGAGGTATTTTCCGTAGAAAGGGTGACAGAGAAAGTGGTTGGTCAATAAACAAGCAAGGTCTTTCAAGTTAAAATCAAAGTTATCATGGGAAGTAAAGGAGAAATTGCCCTCAAAGTAAGGCCAGAAACCAACCACCATGTTTAAACTCACGAGTTTTCTTTGATTGAAACAGGGCTAGGAAATTTTATTTGTTCTGAAGGAACCCTCCGCAAGGAAAGCATGTGCCAGACAGGTTCGGCTGTAAATTCTCAGGACCCTCGTGGATAATGGGACCTAGTTAAATTTCAAGACCTTCATATATAACAAGATTTAGCGTAAGTTCTACTTTTAGAAAATATAATTTACTTTTAAAGTTGTCACTCTTAAAATGAGATTTAATTTGATGTTTTCAGAGCCCCCCTGGATAATAGGATTTAGTTTTTTATTTCTTATAGCTGTTTTGATAACAAGATTCGATTAACACTCAGAGATGTTCTCGGTCCCAAACTGGGGCAGAAAAGTTTCTTTTGTTTTGCCTATTTTGTTGTAATAGCAGGCGCCCCCCTGGAGGCGCAAGGGAATTCCATTCAAGTATTGGCAGCGGGCACCCACCTGGAGGAACAAGGGAATTCAATTCAAGTATTGACAACAGGCGCCCACATGAAGGAGCAAGGGAATTCAATTCAAGTATTGGCATCAGGTGCCTCCTGAAGAAACAATATTGGCAGTAGGCGCCCACTTGGAGAAATAAGGGAATTCAGTTCAAGCATTGGCGGCAGGCGCCCGCCGAAATAAGGGAATTCATTTCAAGTATTGGCAGCAGGCGCCCACCTGGAGAAACAAGGAAATTCAGTTCAAGTATTGGTAGCAGGAATACGCCTGAAAAATAGGGTCAACTTTTAATTTACAAGTTCAAGTCAGGGAGGCATTATGAGCCTCCCTGAAAAACATGTTCAGTTTTCAATTTCAAGTCAGAAAGGCATCGGGACAATCCCGCCTGAAGAACAGGGTCAACTTTTAGTTTTCAAGGTCAAGTCAGAGGCATCACGAGAATCCCTCCTGAAGAACAGGGTCAACTTCTTGTTTTCAAGATTCAAGTAAAAGACAATCGGAGTCCGCCTGAGGAACATTATCAACTTTCAGTTTCAAAGATTAAAGTTAAAGACAGCAGGAGTCCGCTTGAAGAATAGGGTCAACTTTCAGTTTACAAGTTCATGCCATGGAGGCGTCAGGAGCCCGCCTAAAGAACATGTTCAGTTTTCAATTTCAAGTTAAAGAAGCATCAGGAGAACCCCACCTGAAGAACAAGGTCAACTTTCAGTTCACAATTCCAACTCAGAGAGGCATCAGGAGCCCGCCTGAAGAGTAGAGTCAACTTTAAATTTCAATGTTAGAGAAGCGTCAGGAGAATCCCGCCTGAAGAACAGGGTCAATTTTAGTTTTCAAGTTCAAGTTAAAGAAGCATCAGGAAAATCCTGCTTGAAAAATATGATCAAGCTTTAGAAGACTCATAGATAGGAATCTTGTAACTCGTAGCTGATAGGCTTAGTTAGTCTTTTTAATTTTTTGATTTTGATGTAATAATAGGAATGCAGACTGGAACCTCGACGGAACGGCACCTCAGTCGACTTTCTAACTCATCCTTCCATCATTTTCCAGAACTACACTAACCTGATTCCTTTATAGCCAAGGATATGTAGGCAACCTCCGAGCCAAGGTTCGGTCAGACTTTTTCTAAGTGCTTCCCATAGAATATCCAAACGGGCAAAAATCGCTCGTATTCGCTCACTTTATCTTTGCCCGAAAATACTTTAGGTTTCCGAGCAAAGATGGGCAGCTGTGAGCACGTGATTTTTGCCCGATAATAATATTCCTACAAAAAGTCACAAATGAATTTTTCTGTTAAGTGCTTTTATTTTTTAGGAATTTATAGTATTTGTTTGGTAATTATTTGCATTTAGTTATATTTTGGTGCATATTTAATATTTTAAAAATCATGGAAAATACCTTAAAATGTTCAATTTCATGCATTGCATTTTTAGGTTGATATTTGTATTTTTAGGTTTAAGTTATTAATTAATTGCATTAATAGACAAAAAAATAAAAAAAATATTGGCCATTTTTACATATTTTGCTTTTAATCTCAAAATAGCAATTTCCTTGCATTTAGGTTTGAATTAATTATTTATGTTTAGGTTAAAAAACATAATTTTACAAATTAAATTTTAGTCTAGGGTTTTTAATTAAATTTATTAGTTTTTAAAAAAAATCAAGAAAAGGATAAAAAAACAAATAAAAAAGGGGGAACTTTGACTAAAATTTGAAATTGGGCCAATTTAATGTCTGAGCCAAAATATTTCAACACCTCTCCCCTTTACACTTAAACCCAGCCCCACGACCGCCCAACCCAACTGGGTCGACCCACCCCACTCCCCAAAATAAACCCTAACCTTTCTCTAAAGAACCTCTAACCCTAAAGACCTCAGGCGCCTCTCTCATCGCTTTCTTCTGCCGCACCCAACTCTGCCCAAACTTACCCCAAACTCGCCTGAAACTCAGGCGAGCTCACCCCAAACTCACCTCACGTGGTCTCTCCTCTCTCCTCTTGCCACGTAGTGTAACTATCTCTGACAAATGAAATTATTCCTTCCGGGTTTTGCGGGTTTAGATTCTTTGCTGAGTGATTTTGAGATTAATGGGAGCTATGGATTGATTGTCAATAGATCCACGCCCTCTATTTATCCCTAAAAATCATTTACACAAAGTGTCTTGAGGTTTTTTATTTTCGAATTTGAGGGCAGAAGGTTCGAGATCTTTTGAAGGCTATATATTTGAGGTCTTGAGAAGAGGAAGGGGGGGGGGGAATTGTTTTTTGAGATAAAAGTCTTAGAACAGATTTTCGGAGAGGATATTGGAGATAAATTGAGAAAAGGCTAGTCTTCTTGGTTTTCTCTTTTCTAATTTCTTTTGTAGTCGTTCTTTTGATTTGAGAGTTTTTAAGTTTGTTCTCTGATATCCCAAAATAAACAAAATACACAAAAATATATGTATTTGACTTTTTGATTCGATTTTTCAACGATGTAATTCTATTGAGGTTGGTTGGAGTTAGTTGGAGTTAAAGTTTCGTTTGCCAATTCAAGGTGTGTTCGCGGTTCTGTTCGATTTCTGCGGCGATGTTACGATTTGGAGTTGACTGTTGAGTTTTTACTCGTTTGTTTTTTCGATTCTATTTAAAGTAATTCTCACCAACTGGTTTGTGATTTTTTTCTTTATTTTAACACAAGTTGTAAGTTGTTATTGAATCAACTCATGTGATTGTGGCTCTTCTCTTCTTCTTCTTCATCTTCTATTCAATTTTGTTTGAGGCGTGTATAGCTATTTCAATCAGTGTATAGCTATTTCAATCAGACTTGTTTGGAATCGTAATATGAGACGGATTTGTTAAGCGTTCTCCTGTGATATTTCGCTAAGTTTTATTTTTGTCTACTGAAGTTTAAGCGAATGTTTTGCTGATGACTTGTGCTCCCTTGTTCTGTTAAGTTTTGGAGATACTATTTGGATTANACCCCAAACTCACCTCACGTGGTCTCTCCTCTCTCCTCTTGCCACGTAGTGTAACTATCTCTGACAAATGAAATTATTCCTTCCGGGTTTTGCGGGTTTAGATTCTTTGCTGAGTGATTTTGAGATTAATGGGAGCTATGGATTGATTGTCAATAGATCCACGCCCTCTATTTATCCCTAAAAATCATTTACACAAAGTGTCTTGAGGTTTTTTATTTTCGAATTTGAGGGCAGAAGGTTCGAGATCTTTTGAAGGCTATATATTTGAGGTCTTGAGAAGAGGAAGGGGGGGGGGGGAATTGTTTTTTGAGATAAAAGTCTTAGAACAGATTTTCGGAGAGGATATTGGAGATAAATTGAGAAAAGGCTAGTCTTCTTGGTTTTCTCTTTTCTAATTTCTTTTGTAGTCGTTCTTTTGATTTGAGAGTTTTTAAGTTTGTTCTCTGATATCCCAAAATAAACAAAATACACAAAAATATATGTATTTGACTTTTTGATTCGATTTTTCAACGATGTAATTCTATTGAGGTTGGTTGGAGTTAGTTGGAGTTAAAGTTTCGTTTGCCAATTCAAGGTGTGTTCGCGGTTCTGTTCGATTTCTGCGGCGATGTTACGATTTGGAGTTGACTGTTGAGTTTTTACTCGTTTGTTTTTTCGATTCTATTTAAAGTAATTCTCACCAACTGGTTTGTGATTTTTTTCTTTATTTTAACACAAGTTGTAAGTTGTTATTGAATCAACTCATGTGATTGTGGCTCTTCTCTTCTTCTTCTTCATCTTCTATTCAATTTTGTTTGAGGCGTGTATAGCTATTTCAATCAGTGTATAGCTATTTCAATCAGACTTGTTTGGAATCGTAATATGAGACGGATTTGTTAAGCGTTCTCCTGTGATATTTCGCTAAGTTTTATTTTTGTCTACTGAAGTTTAAGCGAATGTTTTGCTGATGACTTGTGCTCCCTTGTTCTGTTAAGTTTTGGAGATACTATTTGGATTAACTTTGGTTTTAAATTCAACATGGATAAGTCTAAATCTATCCGAAATTCTGTCCTGTTTAACCTTTGAAGTTACTGGAACAAAATTAAGTATTTGGTCTATCGAAAGCAAAAATGAGTAACTTGGTATCCATTGATGGTTGCATTATTCTCTGGATCGTGTACAAATCTGCGTGTGTTACTAACCTAGGAACTATTTTTAGTTCATCTTATGTTCCTTTTTCTTTACTTAGCATAAGTCATAGCTTCGGTGGTTTATTGATAATTATGGGAAGTCATTGGGTTGTATGGAGATGTGCAGACAGTCTAAAATAGAATTCACTAATAGTCATGATATTCTGTTTGAGAATGTAGCATATATTTAGTCATTGGTTGTGTTAAGTCTAACTTCAATTCAATTTGTTCAAGTATCTTAATGGTAGTCAGTTTATTGGAGGTTTTCTTTGTACTGATTATAGACTGATAACAATACTGGATTATAAAGGGCTGTTATATTGCGATTCAATTGCTGCGTTTCTGCTTCTTTTGATAGTCGAGTGAGTCATGATATCAAAGGGGGAAGTATTCTTAGACTAGATTTAGAATGTATGTCCATTTGGTGATGCTCAAGTTGATTAGTTTCTCTGTTTGAAAGTACCTGAGGTTTCATGCCTCATTTCTTTGTTGATTGAGCGATGCGATTCGCCTCGGTGAGTTTAAAACAACTGATTCCCTGCTTTTAGTCATGTGAGCTCTCTCTATTTGCCCAATCAAGTGCAAACATGAATGAGTGAACACTAGTTGTCTAAATTGCATTTTGGATAGTTGTAATATGATAGGTTTTCTGTTTTCTCTACTTAGACAACAACCCTTACATTCTTTGCAATGAAATTTTATTGTAATACTAGAATTTCAGTGAATTGGACAATAATGTTGTATTTGCTCAAATTTGTATGGGTGTTTCTCAAATGTTGTCTTGTTGCAATGGGTGTATAAGAGAATCATGATTTACTGCATGTGAGGCCTCTAAAGATATGGAAAAAATCACCTTTCCCTGCTACGTTGATAATTGGTTCTGTGTTTGAAATGATCATCACACGCGTTATTGCATTTTTATCCTATAATATTGGCTTTGGTAATATCCCGTTGGTTACATAATTTTTACAAATAAAAAATGACTAAATAAATTTTTAGTTCTTTTTTCTGTCTAGTTTTATTTTGGGGAATCTGTCTATTTAGCTCTATGCTAAGATAAAAGGAGTTTCAAATGGTGGATCCAAATGGTTATATACTCAACATTTGTTCTATCTGGCCAAATTATTGGTACACTCTTGGGTAGATTATATTTTGATAAAGGAGGAAATAGCAAATGGTTAGTTACATTAGTACAAAATATAGGCTTCCCTATTCTCATCCCTTTCCTCTTAATCAAATCAACTAAAATGAATCGTGATGTAATCAATGAAGTACAAAACCATTTGTTTGTATATTTGCTTCACTTTATACTTCTGCTTGAATTTATTATCGTGATTATGTACACATTTGCGTGATATGATTACAGTTTCTAAAATGGAAACATCTTAGCTTGCTTTAGACGTGACTTAATCTATCATCGTGATTGTGTACGCGTTCGCGTGACATAATTACGATCTTAAGAACAAAATTGGAGTATGCGTTCTCGTAACTTCGGCTAAACTTTCTTAATAATAATAAAGCATTAATAATTGTGGACACGTTCACGTGACATGATTTTTGACGCGCCAAACAAATGGGTACACATATGCATGACCTGTTTTAAGATAATTTCTTAATTAAAATAGGCAAATGCACATAGGTTCTAAAATGAGTAATTAGCCAATTTGTTTAAGCCAAGTATGATCAAAGCGACCGTGCTAGAATCACGGAACCCAAAAATGCCTAACACCTTCTCCCGGGTTAACAGAATTCCTTACCCGGATTTTTGTAATCGCGGACCATAAATAAGAGTCAACTTTCCTCGATTCGGGATTTTAAACCGGTAATTTCGGACACCATAAATTATCCCAAATGGCGACTCTGAACTTGATAAATAATTCTGTTACGATTGTCACTTAAATTGGAAAAAAACTCCCTTATACCCCTTATGGGGTAGGAAAAAGGAGGTGTGACAGCTCTGGCGACTCTGCTGGGGATAAGAACCCGGAACTTCTAGTTCAAGGTTCAAGAATTCGAGCTTTTTAATATGATTTTATTTGTCTTTATTTATTGTTAATATTTCTGTATTTTGTGAACCTAATGTGCTAATGGTTGTTTATTTACCATTTCGATATTGCTTGAATTGTATATAACTATCTTCTTATGCCACCCCTCTGAGTCTTTTAAAAATGGTGCACACGTTCGCGTGACCCGCGTTTTCTGTAAAAGTCATACCAAATAGAACGAGGCTGGGCCATCAACAAGGTGGGGTAGACTTTAGTGCTCCCGGTACGTGGCCCCCTCTTCGGTTCGAGTTGTACGCTCGGGGAAAGCCAGGTCAAGAACACAACCCCAGATTTAAACTTAGAATAACATAACCTCATGCCGGATCCCTAGTAGGAATTTTTTTTATCACGTGTATTTGACTTTGGGGACTCAACACAGGGGTTGGGTTCGTCTAAGACAGGTATACCCAAAAATAAAAGACCATCCTGATGCATCCTATGTGCTACATGTTGCATTTCTTCAAGGTTAAAAGGGTCATTTGGCGGACCAATGATGGCTGAGGGTAAATGAGAAAGAAAAGAGGGTGAAGTGTGTAGATAAATCAAGTAGGGCCCAGTTATGTTTTCTTTCACATTTTTTAAGAAAAAGACAAAAACTAAATATGAAAAATCCATAAAGATTTCGCACTTTACCACCATTTTCCAAAAACAAAAAAAAGGGAAAAGAAATCTAAAAAGAGTTGTTTCATCATTATAAAAAAAAGATAAAAAATATATTTTCTCTAAATTAGTTATTTTTTTTAATTCTCGCCCGTGTCCAATCTCCCGAACTACGCGAACCTGATTCTCATCTCTCGGGACAAGATACGTAGGTAACCCACATAGAGTCCGGTCTTCCTAGTGAGTCTTAGGTTCTTGGCTTTGCGGGGTATCAGCCAAATTTTACACTTCTAGCCACCTTTTGGCCACATAAAATAATAGATGTTGCGTTTCCGTTAGAAGTTTTCTTTAGAGTACTAATTCTAGAAACTAGCAAAAAAAATTCTTTTGAGGATGTTTTCCTTTAGGAAATTAATATCTAAAACTTTAAATAAAAATTGCTTTTATATTTCCTTTACTATATTGAGAGTAATAATTTTAAAAAACAAGAATTTTCTTTTAGTACCTCTTTAAAAATTTTCTTTAAGATATTAATTCAAAAAATCCAAAAAAGGATTTTCTTTTGAATTTCTTCTTTGTGAAATTAATGAAAAAAATTCTTTTTGTTTGAACTAGAACTTTAGGACATTGTACATAGAAGAGAGAAAAAAACATACTTATCTTTGGTTTATTTTTAGAGTTTCTCCCTTAGCTAATCAAATTGAAATTAAAAAATATTTTCTTTATTTTTTCATTTCTTGTTCGAAATCTTTCTTTCAGGATTTCAAACGAAAATTAAAAATGTCACGACCCAATTCTATAACAGGTCATGATGGCGCCCAACACCATCGCGAAAAATACTAACTAAACTTACAGTCACCTTTATCTCAAAATAGTTGAAATAGTTCTTTAAGTTGGACATAAATCAGAAACGATGAATAAAATCATGATAATCATACGGTATCAAAATAATACAGTCTACTAATGTGTGTGCCAAGACCTGGTGTCACAAGCTGTGGGCATCTAGTAGAATATACAAAAGAATCATATTATCCCACTGTCTGAAACAGAATAGACATCAAAATACATAAGAAAGACTTCTTCAGGCTGCTGAACGACATGGAAGGGAAGCAGCTCACCGTAGAAGCCTCGAGTCCGCTCAGAGATGTGCACCAGACTGATAGTCAGATACACCCGCCTCAGATCCTGTACAATCAAGTACAAAAGTGTAGTATGAGTACATAAACAATATGTACCCAGTAAGTATCCCGTCTAATCTCAAAGAAGTAGAGATGAGAGGTCGACTATACCTACTAGGGTCAAATAATGTGAAAAAGAATTTATAATAAGTAGGAATAGCACAAGTATTAAGCATTAATAAGCGTAGAATAACAGTTCCTATCCCAATATTATCGTGGATGTGTGTGTGTGTGTGTGTGTATATATATATATATATATATAAAATCAAGCATATATTAAGTCCAGCCCACAGAGAAAATCACTAAGCAAGAACATGCGCAAGTAGTACCGAGGGACGTACGGCCCGATCCAATGTAAAAATAATTTGTGCACTGCCGAGGGTCGAACGGCTCGAACCATAGATGCATCTATTACCCCGCTCGCGAATCGTCCACGCGACGCGGTCAAACATAATTAAACACAGCAACAGGTAGATAACAGTATATAATTCTTGAACAGTTATTCACCGCTATGTTCAATTTCTCTTTAAAAGGCCAAGGAAAATAAGGTTCTTACCACTAGCCTCATTTAATTTAATCTACATGGTTTATACGAATCCGAATTTAAGCATCAAGTTACAAGTAAATCACATAGAGCATGCTTATGGGTCCTAGACTACCCGAACTTAGCATATTAGTAGCTACGCACGGACTCTCGTCACCTAGCACATACGTAGCCCCCGCATATAGTGGCAATTTATTCAATTATTACATATATTGGGACAATTCCCTCTTACAAGGTTAGAAAGGAGACTCACCTCGCTCCAAAGTGCACTTCCAATACAAAGAACGAGTCCAAGCCCTCAATTCGTAGACGAACGATCCTAAACTAGTTAAACGAAGTAAGAGCTAGTCAATATTGACTCACAAGATTGAATTCTAGCCACTTAAGCAATTTTCCAACTATTAACGCAAGTTTTCCTAAAATCCGACCTCGGGCCCATGTGCCCGGATTCCGAAAATTTTCAAAGGAAGTTATTCTCTAGAACCTAAGGATCACTAATATATGATTTCTCATTAATTCCATAACAAATTTCGTGGTTAAATCCAAGTTTTATTAAAACCTTAGGTTTTTGCTCTAACCCCAAGATTTCACCTTAATACTAGTATTTAATCTACCTAAGACAATGATATTGAACTAAAAATGGGTAACACACACTTACCTCAAGGTGCTAGGTGAAGTCTTTCTCTCAAAAGCTCCCAAATCGCCCAAAGGAGGAGTGGAAATGTGATAAAAATGACTTTGAGCCCGTATTAAATGAACCTTACTGCCCAGCAATTTCCGCATGTACGGTCAGGTGCGGTCCCGCATCTGCAAAGAAGGGGCCGCATCTGCGAAAAAGGGGCCAAGGGGATGGGACCGCATCTACGGTCTCCAGGCCACATCTGCGAAGCCGCATCTGCGGTTCCTGGCGTGGCCGCTCTGGGCCGCTTCTATGATGGGAGAACCATATCTGCGCCGCACCTGCGGTCCAAGAACCGCATATGCGGTTATGACAGAAGCAGCAATCCTTCAGCCCTTCTCAAATTTTCCACTTCACTCGAGCCTCGTCCGATTGATGCTCGGGGCTCCCGGGCCCTGCCCGAACATACCGACAAGTCTGAAATCATGAGACGGACCTACTTGAACCTTTGGAACACCAGAAACAACGCTAAATCTAGAAATTACCCCTAAAACCAAATGAATCAAACTTATGAACTTCAAGTTTTAAAATTTCCTCCAAAGGGCCAAAACGCCCTAAAACTACTCGGATTGACACCAAATTTTATAGGCAAGTCTTAAATGATATTTCAAACCTGTACCGCGCTTCAAAACAAAAATACGAGCCCGATACCTAGGAAATCAATCATTAATTAGTTTCTTTAAATCCTTAAAACTTTAGGTTAACAATCTCTAATAAAAATTCATTACTCGGGCTAGGAACCTCAGAATTCGATTCCGGGCATATGCCCAGGTCCCATATTTTCCTATGCACCCTCCGGGACCGTCAAATCATGATTCTGGGTGCGTTTTCTCAAAATGTTGACCAAAGTCAGACTTAGTCTTTTAAGGAAATCCTAAGAAATTAAATGGGCATTTTCACCCCAAAACTCTATCCAAATCCTGAACCAACCGTCCCCGCAAGTAGTGAATTAGCTAAAGCAGGCATGGAAAGTTTAATTTAAGGGAACAAGGTTCTAAAAGGCAAAACGATCAGGCGGGTCATTACAAAAAATATTTTTCTTTGGTTCTAGAATATTAAGTCTAGAAAATTCAAAAAAAAGGATTTCTTTTTTTTCTTTTTTCTCATCTGAGTAGCCATTAAGGTAAAAAAGAAAAAAAAAGAAAAGAAAAAAAAATGTTAGTTTGTTTACCTTGTTCCCGATCTTCCCGAACTACGTAAAGATCCGATTCATGCGGCGTCATGATATGTAGGCAACCTACATAGGGTTCGATTGAATTATTTTTTTATTTTATTAAAAGAAAAAAGGAAAAGAAGAAGGAAACAAAAAAGAAGGTAAAATTATGGGATGTGAGAAATGAGAGGAAAGGAAACATTGATAATTACAAAAACAAGAGGAAGGAAAATGACCAAGCAAGTGCTAGAAAATCAAAGAAAATAGAAGGTTGAATTGAACAAATTGGTATGATGCCAAGTGACCTTGTGACCACGAAGTCATTCTCGAACCATTAATTGTTGTTGGTTCATTGCACGCAATGTGATATTTTTAGCTGTTAAATGCCCTAGTGCTAACGTGATGACCTCATTTTGTTTCGTTTTGTTATAAAACAGAAGGGTTGTTGGTTTGTGGTTCTTAAAGTGGTAACTCTTCTCTACAACATAAATACGAAATCCAAAACAGTAAGGAATAGTAGCAAAAATCCCCTAAGGGAAAATAGTTGGCACGAGGCCCAAATATAGAATTAAGTCTAAAACATGATAAAAGTTTCCAAAATATAATGATAACAAACCCTTTTCAATCAAATACACGGTTTAACAATCATACGAGACGGACTAAGTCACAATCCCTAAAAGTGCACAACTACACGCTTGTCATCTAGCGTGTGCGTAACCTCGAAGTAGCACCACGATGTGAAATCCGGGGTTTTATACCCACAGGATAGCATTTACAATCATTACTTACCTCTATCTGGTCTAAACTCTAACCCTCTATGCCTTTGTCTATCGCCTCGGCCTCAACTCGCGTTAAATCTATCCAAAATTAGAATCATGACGTCAAAATATGCTAAGGGAATGAAGCCCATGAGAAAATAATCAAATTACAACACAAATACCGAAATTGACCAAACCCGACCCCCGGGCCCATATCTCGAAATCCGATAAAAATTATTTAAATAAACTCCTTATCCTCCCATGAGTCCATGCATACCAAATTTACCAAAATCCAACCACGAATGACCCATCAAATCCCTAATTTTAGGTCTCCAATTACCAGCCCTAGTCCTTCAATTTCAACCGCTAATTTTCCATAAATTACAAGCCTAATCCGTGAAATAACACCATAGAAATGCGTTTGAGGTTCAACAATCTTACCTCAACGAAGCTCCTTTGAATTCCCTCTTCAAAATCCCCCAAAAAGCTCCAAAATTGATTTAATAATGGTGAAGAAAGGCTGAAAATTGCGAAGGAGGGTTTATATACTTTCTGGCCCAGGGTTTTCGCACCTGCGGTCCATTTTCCGCCTCTGCGGAGCCGCTTCTACGGTGGTTTTCACTTAAACCCCCTGGAACCGCGCTTGTGCATAACCTTCCGCACCTGCGGTCTCGCAGGTGCAATGAAACTTCCACACCTGTGCCTTCAGACCATCTCGCCCAATTCCGAATCTGTGTCAACTTTTCCGCTTCTGCGGGCCCGTACATGCGCTCCCGAATCCGCAGGTGCAGTTATGACAGAAGATTCAACTCTTCAGCTCCCACTTCCAACCCTAAACCTCCCGCCAACCATCCGAAATCACCCCGAGGCCCTCGTGACCTCAACCAAAAGTGCAAACAAGTCACATTACACCATCCAAACTTATACCAATCTCCGAAACACCCAAAACAACATCAAATAAACCAAATAATATCGAATTCAAGCCTAAGGTTCTAAAATCTTCCGAATTCAACTTTTGATAAAAAAGTCTATCAAACCTCATCCAAACGACCTAAAATTTTGCACACATCACATATGACACAAAGAACCTACTGTCACTTTCGTAATTCCATTCCGACCCCTATATCAAAATCTTAGAAAATTCCAAAATTCCAATTTCGCCAATTCAAGCCCAAATCTACTTCGGACCTCCAAAACACATTCTGATCGCGCTCCTTAGTCCCAAATTACCTCCCCAAGCTATCAAAACCATCGGAATTCACATCCAAGCCCTCTTTCACATAAGTCACATCCGGCTGACTTTTCCAACTTAAGATTACTCAAAAGAGACTAAGTGTCTCATTCCTTTCCAAAACCTATTCGAACCCGAATCAATCATCCCCATATCACACAATACAACTGAACAAGACAATAAGAAGTAAAAAATGGGAGAAACGGAGCGGTAACTCATGAAACGACCTCCCGGGTCATTACAATAAGAAGACAAAAATACTTGGAATTGGTTCCTGCAGTTGCTTCAGTCTTCTTTGGAGCTTAAGGAAGGGGAAGGAATCACCTTCATGTTAGATATGCGAAAGGTGAAGTTTTTGAACAATTTTGTCTGCTTCCATTCAATATTCTATTTACTGTTTTCTTGATATATATTTCTGACTACTTTTGTATGTTTTGGATAACCATTATAGGGACTACTTGATGCAGTCAAAACAATCATTCTCTATGCAAATCACAGGTATTGTGTTAGACATATTGAGTCTAACTGGTAAAAACAGTACAACACTGTAGAAAAGATTAAACTTTTATGGTGGTGTGCATGATGCATATATGTAGAAGACTTGAACAAGGATATTGAAGAGGCTTTGTTAAGGTACCCACCTCACCTGGTGTAGAGCATATATGGACACAATATGCAAGAATCAGCCGGTTGATAATAAATTGACCGAATCCTTCAACAAGTGGATTGTGGATGCAAGGCATAAATCTATAATCAAGATGTTAGAGGACATCAGAATCAAGACCATGAACCTATTAAAAGAACATGAACAATAAGTTAGGAGTTGCGATATGATTTTAGTCGATAATGCATGAGTACCCGCAGATTGCTCATACAACTTGTGAAGTAAATGTAAACAGGCAAAATGGCTATGAAGTTACAGAAGGATCTGACATGCATTGTGTCAACTTGGACGTGAAGAAGTGCACTTGCAGGTCATGAGACATGATAGGAATCCCATGTCCATATGCTATTAGAGATATACTTCACGAGTCTGGTGAGCTAGTGATAAAAATCAATTGGTGGTATAGCAAGGAGACACTTTTGCTGACTTATAGACACAAGATCTAGTCTGTTAGGGGAGAAAAGTTTTGAAAGATTGAACCATCTCAAGCAATGGAGCCTGCCGAGTTTGTGAAGTTGGCTAGCAGACCTAAGGTTAAGAGAGATAGGCAGAAGGATGGGGCAATTAAAAGGCAAGGAATATTGTCACAGTCCAAAAAAGGAAGAATCATGACTTGTAGCAAATGTGGAGAAACAATTCATGATGCTAGGAATTGTGGTTAGGTAATTGTTTTATACAGTTTGAACTTCAAAGAACTAATTTTTTGAATTTTGGAACATATTTATATTTTCTAACTTATTTTTTTAACAACAACAAAAAGGGAAATAAGCAAAGGAAGAGTGGAAGAACTGAGTAGGTTGCCACCAGTCAAGCTAGAGGTATCAATGGATATTTAAAAATCGACTAAACCGACTGAATCGTACCATACTAAACCAAATTTTAGGTTTCTTTTAATAAAACTGTAGGTTTTATATAAATCTATAAGAGTACCGATAATTAGGGTATGTTTTTTATTATATAAAAATAAACCCAAAAAATATAGAATCATATCGAATAAAGATGTAAACAATTTATATATATATTAAGTTTAAAAATAATAAAGTATTAATTTTTTTCTTGGGCCTTGGAGTTATGTAAAGTAATTAAACTCAAAATCCTAATTCCTAAACCTATTATGCTACTCCTATTGAACTAAATTATTTACAGCAAGTTCACAAGTAAGAAACAAGATAATTTAGTGATCATGAGTTGCAAACTACAATGATGTACGTATGTTATTGCATACTACTTCTACTAGTAACTTTTACATGACATCAAAAAAATCACCGAAAATTTTACTGAATCATACTGATATCAAAGAGAAACCGACATGATTGGGACAATTTTGAAAAATCTAGTTTTGATTATACATAATAGAATAATTAAAAAATTGGTATAGTATAAATTTTATAAAATACCCGGCCAAACCGAACCATTGACACTCCTAAGTTCAACACCTGCACTTGAAGCAACAAAATCAAAAGGAAAGCAGTAGGGGAAGAGGCCAAGCTGTTTGATAGATTATGATACTGAACGAAGTCGGGACAGTTCAGCACCTCAAGTTGAACTTGATATCAACTGTTTAGCACCTCAAGTCACTCAACCATGTCAGGACAGTGGGGCTTAGGTTCATGCCTACACCTGGAGTTAGGGATAGTAGACATGAAGAAGATATTGTGCTTTGGCCAAGAGTTATATCATAAGTAAATACAAGGCTCAGGATGAGACAACAAGTACAAATACCAGCTGGAACAAGGTCAATCAACTTCAATGGTGATCACACTAGTGTTAGTGTTCCAACAGATATACCATTTTCAACACCAACATTAAAGAGGAAAGCTGCTATAACCACAAATCAGTTGGAAAATAAAGGGCAAGAGAGAATTGGGAAGAGGAAATCAAGGAGAAAAAAAATGAAGACAAAGTTGAATTTTTTTTGTTGTGTGTGGGATGTATTTACTGCAACCATAATGAAAGTTATCTCCCATTTAGTATTCTGTGATTAATGGTTGGTTATGAATGTTGTCACTAAATGTCATATTATGATCCACTGATACAATTACTGTAATTACTGTTTATGTCGATGTAATTACCGGAGTTACTATTTTTTGGTGTATGTTTTTGGTGGTGTAATTACTGAAATTGGATGTCATAGTTATCTCATTGATGTTTCGAAGTTGTAATTTGCCATATTGGAGTTGAAATGTCACGACCCAGATATCCCACCATGGGGAGTCGTGATGGCGCCTACTGTCGGAGCTAGGCAAGCCAGACATTTTAAATATTTCCCGATTTCACCTCAACATTAACAATATAAATATAATGAGTCATTTAAATAGAAGTGGAAGTCTTAAAAATATAGATAACTGAAAACTCAAAATGCGGAAGTTTAATATTTCTCTACCCAAGACTGGTGTCACTATCTCACGAACTACGAAAGAGTGCTACAAACAAGTCTGAATAGAAATACATAAATGTCCGTCTCGATACAATGAAAATAAACTGAAAACATAAAAAAGGACTCTGGCCCGCGAACGCCAGCTAGGCTACCTCGTAAGTCACAGGACTGAAGTCAGCTCCCAGTCAAAAATCCTACTGCTGTGGTCTAAAAGCTGCTCCTGGATATGTGCAAAAAGATGCACAGAGTGTAGCATCAGCACAACCGACCCCATGTGCTGGTAAGTTTCTGGCCTAACCCTGGCGAAGTAGTGACGAGGCTAGACAGGACCTACCAAAAATAACCTGTGCAGATATATATACAAGTGCAACGAAATAACAGCGGAAATTACCAATCAAAAAGGGGAGGGAACATGCGTAGGGGGAATACAGAGGAAAACAACTTATCAGAAGTAAACACAAACTACATCAGCTCTCATAATCTATATAA
>MU760254.1:103128-113883 GCA_026770625.1 Nicotiana glauca
CCATGAAAAACCTTGATTTTAAGATGAAAACATGATAAATGATGTTAAAGATTGAAGAAATTAAGTGAAAATCAACTTACAATTGAATTGGAGAAGGAAGAGTTCTTGAAAAATCGCCAATGGGTGTTTGGGTTTGAGAAATATGAAAAATGGGGCTTAGAATCGTCTAAGTATGAAAAATGCAGGTTGCTGATATGGGAAATGCGAATCTGGGTTCGCAATTGCGAACCCAGCAGGCTTGGGAAATGCGAGGTTCTAGTTCGCATTTGCGAACTCAGGCTAAAAGGGCAGGTTTCTCATTTGCGACATAATGCATCGCATTTGTGAACACTGGGAAATAAAGGGGACTTCGCATTTGCGAAGGAAATCTCGCAATTGCGAGACTGGGCAGGCCTGGGCCTTCTTCGCAGTTGCGATGGGCCGTTCGCATTTGCGAACCAGGCTTCGCAATTGTGAAGCCTGCAGGTCTGAAGCACCTGAAGCAAAAATCTGCAGTTCCAAAGTTTAAAATGCAACTCGACACCTATCCAAAACTCACACGAGCCCTCGGGGCTCCAAACCAAACATAAACACAACCTAATAAACATCCTACGGACTTGCTCGTGCGATCAAATCGCCAAAATAACATCATATACATAGAATCAAGCCTCAAATCACAAGATTTCTTCAAACTTTTTCCTCAAACACAAATTTTCCATTTTAAGTCCGAAACACGTCAAATGACGTCCGTTTTCAAACAAACTTTACAGATAGCGCTCAAACCATGTTTAAGACTTGTACCTAGCATCAGAACCAAAATACGAGCCCGATACCATAGCCTTCTGATCAGATTTCGTTTCCAATTTCCTTAATTAATTTCAGAAAAATAATTTCACACAAAAATTCATTTCTCGGGCTTGGGACCTTGGAATTCGATTCCTGGCACACGCCCAAGTCCCATATTTTTCTACCGACCCTACGGGACCATCAAATTACGGGTCCGGGTCTATTTACCCAAAATATTGACCGAAGTCAATATTATGCATATTAATATCAAAATTCACCATTTTTCACACAGAACTCATATATAAGCTTTCCGACTATGCGTCCGGACTGCGCACGCAAATCGAGATAACTAAAAGTGAGATTTTCAAGGCCTCGGAAGCGCGAAAAAAGAGAGAAATCCGGTGATGACACTTTGGGTCGTCACATCAAAATTGTAAGTTGTAAGTTATATATTGTAAGCATTTGTCTTCAAGTGTCTATATTAGAATCTAATGTGTATTCAGTTACAACTTTGGTGAAGGAAACACATGCCTCACCAGATGTGCCTATAGCTAATTACGAGTGTAAGAATTGCCTAATTAAGACTTGTAGCATAACTAGTACATAAATAATTAATCATAATACATATTGAACAATCAACATCATTATATTACAATAACTTGCACCATAATTAACAGATGATGTCATTATTTTACAATGGCGAAGAATATCAAAAGTCAGTAGATAGGAACATCAAAAAAAGTAGATAGAAACATCTAAGTTTTACAATAACTAGGAACATCAATATGGAGTTTATGCCATCTTTCTTTTACAAAATTTACTTCATCCATATTGCCGCAACTAATCAAACAAAAAGTTCAATTGACATCCAAATAAACATCTTCATCTTAACAACTTTATCTTCGATTTCTCTTGCTTTTTTCACTTCAATATTTTTTGCAGCCTCCAAATATTTAACGTTTTCCAACAATTTGTACTTTTCTAACTTGCACGACTCCAACAATTGCTTCAACATATTGGTTATAACGTTAGCAACATCCAATTTGCACAGCAATTTATTAATTTCTATCAACGCTCAGTCTAGAAAGGGCTCGTCTTACCATTCCCAATATCCACACGACTCATTCTAACGATAATTAACAATAATTAAGTTACAAGAAATAAAAATTCAATTTTTGTACAAAACAACTAGCAAACAAAACACATGAATTTTTTTAACTTACTTCAGGTTTAGCACATATAGAACATCCTTCAGGGATTTTGAGGTGTGGTTGAACGGAAGTGGTAGGAAATCTCTCTATAATGGCACATCCTCTTTCATGTAGAACTAGAATCTGATATTTGACCCACTTTTATCACTACCAGCAGAAAAGGAATTAATGAATGTTGTTAAAATGGGTAGTCTTGATGGAGCTTAGAGCATAGAGGGTCTGATGGAAATGGTTGTAGGAGTATAACTTAAGGTTGGGTTTTATTTTAAGTCATATTTTGCGGGTTTATTGGTTTGGGTATCGGGTAATACGGATCAGGTCGATTCTAACATTACTAGATGTAAAAAAGGCACGGATGAGTGCCACGTGTCCCCTTCATCCATGTAAGCATATATATATATATGCGGATAGTAAGACGATAAGGAGTTTTATATTCTGATACTATAACAAAGGACAACTTTAAACAATTCATCATAGTATAGGGACATATCATACTCTTTTCAATCTATTTAAAGAATAATTGGAATAACTTACAAAGATATATAGCTTAAGCTAGTTGATCTTCGTCAAATAACATTAAGATTATATTTATTGTAACGATCCGATCGGTCATTTTGAGCCCTAGCACGTCGTTCAACGGTCTGAGGCTATGAGAAGCTTCATTTCAGGTGTTATAGCTTATATGCATGGTCGGAATTGAATTTCGGGAAGTTCGGAGTTGATTGGGAAGAGAATTCTCATTTCGAAAGCTTAAAGTTGAAAGAAATAAATAGGACGGGATTTTTGAGTAAGAGACCTTAGAATCGGGATCTGAAGGTTCCAGCAGGTTCGTATGATGATTTCAGACTTGGGCGTATGCCCGGTTCGGGTTTTGGATAACCCGGGAGCGTTCTTGTGCCTATTATGGAAGTTAGGATTTTTGAAGAAATTTTATAAGTTTGGCTTGAAGTGCATTTCAGTGTTATCGATGTCCGTTTGGGATTCTAAGTCTAGGAGAAGCTCCGTATGGTGATTCTGGAGTTGGGAGCGCGATCTGAAGAGAATTCGGAGGTCCGTAGGTCATTTTGGAGCCATTCAGCTAAAGATAGAAATTTAAAGATTTTTGAGAAGTTTGACCAGAAGTGAACTTTTTGATATCGGGGTCGGAATCCGGAAGTTGGAGTAGGTCCGCGATGTCGAAAATGACTTGCGTGCAAAATTTGAAGCCAATCGGACGTGATTTCATAGGTTTAAATATCGAAAGTAGAAGTTTGAAATTCTAAAGTTCATAAAGCTTGAATTGGAGGTCGATTTGTGGTTTTAGCGTTGTTTGATATGATTTGAGACCTCGAGAAAGTCCACAATGTATTTTGGGACTGATTGGTATGATTGGTTGGGGTCCCGGGAGCCTTAGATGGATTCCGGGTGGTTAACGGATCGAATTTGGAAATTTTGAGAAGCCTGAAGAATTGCTGCTTCTTCCATAACCGCATCTGTGGTTCTTGGACCGCAGATGCGGTTCTCCCATCGGAGAAGCGGCCCAGGGTGGCCCAGGCCAGGAACCGCAGATGCGGCTCCCAAGCTGCAGAAGTGGCTCCACAGATGCGGCCTGGAGACTGCAGATGCGGTCCCAGCCCCTTCGCCCCTTTTAGCAGATGCGGCCCCTTCTTTATCGATGCAGGACCGCAGATGCGGTCCCCTGACCGTAGATGCGGTCCCCTGACCGCATATGCGGAAATCGCTGGGCAGTGAGGTTCATTTAATACAGGCTCAAAGTCATTTTTGCTCAATTTCACTCACATGTTGGGCGCTTTTGGAGCTCTTGGAGAGGTGGTTCCGTCATTCATCATGAGGTAAGTAAGTTATGCTAGCTTTGAGTTAAATACAAGGTTTATATATGGATTTAGACATGGAAATTTGTAGAAAATTTGGGGTTGAGGGAAAAACCTAGAAAATTGATATTCTTGGGATTTGACCATGATTTTGAGTATGAAATTATGAGAAAATCATATATTTGAGTTCATGGAGTCATGGGTAAGCCTAGTCTTCAAAAATTTTGGAAATTCGAGCACGTGGCCTCGAGGGTATTTTCGTCAACTTTTCGATCGGGGTTAGGAATTGTTATAAATTGGGTTGTAATGAATAATTGAGTATATATTAATAGATTGGTATCATTATTGGCTAGCTTTGGAGCTTTGTTCATTGGTTTGAGTCTTCGGAAGAGAGTGGAATGCCGGTTATGGATCTTCGGAGCGAGGTGAGTCTCCTTTCTAATATTGTAAGAGGGAATTGTCCCCATAGGTGAAATAATTGGTTATGCGCTCCTAATTGTGGGGGCTACGTACGCACGAGGTGATGAGAGTCCGTGCGTAGATACTATTATGCTATTGTCCCGGTAGTTAAAACCCAAAGGCATGCTATACTTAGACTATTTGTGACCCTATTAATAGCTTGAATTGCTTAAATCGCATCAAATTAGTAAATGAATTTCTAAACTGATATAACTTCATTTTTCTTAAAATGGTTAAAAGAGGATTGGTTTTCGTTGGATAATTACTCCGTGTAGACTTCTTGATTGACTATTTGTGTGTTTATCTTTGGAACGGGCCGAATGCCTTGGCAGATTAAATAGATGCATCTATGGTTTGTGTCGTTCGACCCTCGGCAGTGCATAGTTTATTTTCTGTTGGAACGGGCCGTACGCCTTGGCATGATTTGTGGAACGGGCCGTACGCCTCGACATAATTTGCACATGCTCGTATTGCTTGCCTTGAAACTTATTGAAGTTGTTATAGACTCTTCCCGACTTGAGAATAATTGTATAAATGATGAAAAAGGATTTGGGAATTTTCCAAAAACGGAAGAGTTGTTCATTTGCTTCAACCTATAGAATTATATCATGTTTATAAAAATCCACAATTTAACATATTATTGATATATCATTATTGGACCACTAATAAGTGTCGAAGTCGACCATCTCGTCTCTACTTCTTCGAGATTAGACGGGATACTCATTGAGTACACATTATTTTCGTACTCATACTATACTTCTGTACATTTTTATTGCACATGTATATGTAACTCTATTGGCCTACTAGGCGTAGCAGCATGGTTGATACGGAGAGTTAGGTGAGCTGCACTTCTCGAGGCGACCCGCAGCCAGCAGAATCTCTTTCAGTTATTTGTATTTATTTTCTGTCCAATATTGTATTCCGGACGGTTGTTGTATTATATTATTTTCTTAGAAATTACTCATGCACTTGTGATACCGGGTTCTGGGATGATTATTGGTGTATATTGTATTTATTTCCAAACACTCTTTTATTTACATTGCATAGATTGGTCTTTTACCAGTAAAATTGAAGGAAAATTTTGGTTTTCAGAATTTTTAAAATTGAAATCTAATTAAGTATTTTAGTTGGCTTGCCTGACAGCGGTGTCCGACACCACCTCGACCCTTAGAGGATTTTGGATCGTGACAACATGGTATCAGAGCACTAGGTTCCTAGGGTCTCACGAGTCATGAGCAAGTTTTGTAGAGTCTCGCGGATCGGTACGGAGACGTTTGTACTTATCCTCAGGAGGCTGCAGGACAGTTAGGAGTACTTCCCTTCTTAATTCCTTATCGTACGATTTGATCCTTGGAGGCGTATGCCTTTAATTCATTCCTACTCAATCTTATGCGACGCAAACTGCTTGTTATAAATCGAGAATTGAAGAATCGTAACGGAACTACAGATGTGGCGCAAGATGTTTCTCCCGGTATAGCTAATCGGATTATTATCGTTGCTTCGTAGAAGGATATTTTATTTTTTAGCTCAGTAGCGGTACTTCTGAGGGCTCTGAGCTAGGCACAAGTTGCCATGATGCTTATGAACGATTATTATGCATTAGTGATATGATGGTAGGATGTTTGCCTACGTGTCGGGGTAGTGAATGACTTGAATGGAGGTTTACTCAGTGCATAATCTAGAGATTCAGTATTTTATTCCCGGCAGGGGAAAGGCAATCAGACTAATAATGTGCAGATTCGGGATGGTAGAGTAATGAGACTTGGTATTTGCGAGCGTGGTAGAGATTTTTTCTATGAGGGGATGTCATTGTCCTAATTGAACACACTAAGTTTTCCGGTGTTGCAGTCTTCTACAATTCGCCTTTAGGGCAAGCTATTGTAAAATAGTATAAAAAATGTGGCTGTCAGATATCGCAGGGTGTAGTAGTTCTGGGTTGAATCAGTGTTTCTAATGTCGACGGTATGAGAAAGATGATCTTCCGAAAGGTGTAAAGTTAGCAGCAATTGTGGGTTCAAGTGCCACGAAGATAGATTTTATTTAAGGCAGCAGCTGAGCAGCAAAGGATGAGGAAAGCCATATGGGAGGTGTCAGGAAGTGGCTAAAATTTCTAGAAGTCCGAGTATAAGAGGCCAAGGGTCGAATAGTCGATTAAGGGGATGAGTTCCGCCAAAGTGGGAGAGTGGCGGAGTTGCATATGGGCTTTGTGGTGGGATGACCACATACCTTAAGGAGAGTTTGGAGTGATTTGAGAATATTAGTGATTGGTGATTGGGGTCTACGGAGTTAACTTGAAGCATGGGCCATTATGCGGTAGAAGATTTGATGTAACGGGAAGGAGCTGCTTGAATGAAGAAGGATACAACATAACTTTGAATAGGAAGAATGTTGCCGCACATTTAATTGATGTCCACGAGGGGTGAATGGACTTGTGTAGCTGGAGAGTGAGCTCAGACTCAGGATGGGTTATTGATGTCGTACTGATTGTACCCCGTGCATCAGCGTTAGAAGATGTCGGGGAGTGATTTCTATAGGTGGGTTATCCCCTGTGGGCAGGTTAGTGGTTGCATGGTTGGCGAAGCTTCGGCAAAGAATTCTACTGGTTATACAGCAAAGAGATCGGTAGTGCGGATGCGGTTGATAATTCAGAGTGTAAAAAGGGGTTACAGAAGGATTTCGAGAATTTTGGCAGTTGATTGCGCAAGGTTACGCCAATAAAAGATAAAGAGTCTTGGTGAATGCCAGATTTGTCTAATAATGGAATCAAGCTAAGTGCGAGAGTCCCACCGCCTATGATTAGGTTTCATGGTTAACTACTTGTGAGGTTTCTGGTTATTAGCATATTGATGGGCTACTTCAGCTACGGGAAAAGAACATAAGTGGTAATTTGAGCAAAGGAGTTATTAAAGGTGGGCTATCATTGGCCTTATTGGCCCATGTTCAGAATTGGGGAAGGATTCAGGATTTTACTTTGTAAAGATGCGGGTTCCAAGGGAAGTGATTCTGCCAGGTGCTTCACCAAGAGGGTATTCATGTACTAGAAGATTTATAGAATTGATTATATTCGGGGCCAAGTCAGAGCGGGTAGCTCTTAACAACGATCTTAGTGAATTTAAAAGATAAAGTGTGATGCCTAATGATTTTGAGCCTATAGGTACGGTTAAGAATCAAGCTTGATAGCAGCCTATGAGAAGAGGCACAAAATGTTCTATGATGTTTTGGCTTGTGATGTAGCAATTGGGAGGTACAAAATGGTTTGTGGTATTTAGGACAACGTGGTCTCGTGATTCAAGGTCATTCGGGATGAGTGCAAATGGAGTGTGTTAAGTGTTGAATGTAGTTATCATTGTTTATATGACAATCAAGAATAAATTAAAAGAAGAGCGATTGGTTAGCCACAATCAAAGTGGCATGTTGCTGGTAGTGATCAGTTCTTTCAGCATGATTAAGTTATGCAAGTGATTTATGGTAGTACGTATGAGGCTTGTCGACCGCCGTAACTGATGTTATTTAGAGATATTCCACTGTTATGGCCTGTTACGTGTAGACGGATCCTGGAAGGCTTATGGTGGGTTAGACCACTACTTAGAGAATTGCATATTCTATGGTCATGAGAATTCACCTGTGTGTTGCTACGGTTCTCCTGAAGTGAGTTAAGAGGAAAGTTTTATATGATGAAGTGTTAACCTCATAGCAGTTTCGAAGCTATGATGGAAAGCGTGTTCTATCGTATGTTGGCATGTTGGGTGCAGTGAGTGGTATGGAATTTGAAGTGGAGATCAAGGTAACAGTTCGGTGTTGACAGGGATATCACGATCTCGGATGAGCAGGAAAGGAGTTTCGATGTTTAAGGTAAGTTGGTATTGTCTTCAGCGTCACCTGAGATTGGTTTTTTGTGAAAAAGGCTTTGCATCCTGGTTAATGATTCTTGATCGCTTTTCAGTGTTAGTGCAGCTGGTGGTTTGGAGGTACGACCCAGATATTTGTTATGGTAGGTTGTAGGAGTGTGTCCTACAGGAAGATTGTATAAGTGTGGCAAGTAGTCACTTAATTGATTAAAGACTTAAACCAAGTATGAAGGGTTGTGATAATATCGTTGATTTGAGAATATATGCCTGGAGGGAACTCAGTCTATTAAGTTATAGACTGTGGAGGACTTCTCCGATTATGATGGTTGTTCTTATGCGTTATGAAAGAAAGGAGAGTTATCATGGACCTTGGAAAGGTTATTAGCCTAGTCAGTGCGACCAGAATCAGCTTGAGGTTGGTGGATGGATTCAAATGTGAATTTGGGCTCTAAATCAGACAAGATGAGTTCATTTCAGCAATGCGCTCCTTATGGAAGAGTAGTCGAGGTGTTATTTCGTCGTCAGCTATTTCATGTAATGATATATCACGCCGTGTGAGTTGTGAGACGACTTGGTAAATTTCTTATGTGTTGAGGTTCCGCGTAGAGATGATGTTATGTGAGCAGGATGGCTCTTGAGATTCAGATCGTATATCGCACCTTAGTTGTGCTTTAGTTTCGTAGCTTATAGCGCTATATGTGCAATCAAGGATGGTATTATGCACTTAGCGTGCTCGTGACCGAAATTTGGTATATTGTTGAAATGATCAATCTAGCTCGGTGTGTATCTTCGTATGCGAGTTTTATGGGTGGATCAGGTGGCACGCCGCCATGGTTATGTTGTTTCGATCGGGTTGCGCGCCGCAACAGTGTGAAGCTGAGTACAGTTTTGCGTATCTATTTTTATGTGTTTTGTTTCCTATTTTATGAGAAAGCTTATATTAGCTGTGTGCCTGCATCGCATGTATGATTCGCGAGCGGGGTTTTTATTTAATTAAGTTGACTGCGTCGCATGTATGATTCGCGAGCGGTGTATTTGAACTTCCTTCTTAAAGTTTGCTTTCCTTTATATCGCGTTTGATATGGTAGCATATTGGCACATTGTAGCATCATATGGGACTTCTGGTCATGTCGGGGTGGCTTATTGCCTGAGCAGTACGTACGGGGTGAGACGAGATCATTAAATTCGAGATTAGTGCAATCTGAGTATATGAAGTATATTAAGGAGCTAAGACCATTGTTTGGTTCAGACTGAGGTGATAGTTCTTTCCAGGAGTATAGACCCAATGAATTGTTGTTTCGGAAGTGGTTATGAATTTATACACATCTCATCCATCGTGTCGGTATTGTAAGAGTTATAACAAGACCTATGTATGTTATACGGTGCGATGGAAGCATCAGATTCGTGGAATTTTGACTAAATTGATAAGAGAATGTAATTGTGGTCCTATGAGTAAAATTTTGCAAGGTGTGAATTCAGCTAAGGTATGCAGTCACGTCTTTGTACTGTGTGTACTGATTGATATGATGAGCGTATGTTGGAAACAGGCCTAGCATAGAATTTCGGATGTTGGAATTAGGCTCTAAGGCTTATTTTCTTGAATAAAAGGGAATATCTTCAGAATTGATCGAGTCAATGTGCTCAACTGAGTTGTGGTAGTACGGGAAGGTGCATGAGGTGTTAAACAGTGATTTCATACAGCTCCAGCACAGTTCTTAGCACGTTCGAGGACGAACGTATGTTTAAGTGAGAGAGAATGTAATGACCTGACCAGTTTTTTGAGTCGTAGCACGTCGTTCAGTAGTCTGAGGCCATGAGCAGCTTCATTTCAGGTGTTATGACTTGTACGCATGGTCGGAATTGAATTTCAGGAAGTTCAGAGTTGATTTGGGAAGAGAATTCTCATTTCGGAAGCTTAAAGTTGAAAGAAATAACTGGGACATGATTTTTGACTAAACGACCTCGGAATCAGGATCTGAAAGTTCCAGCAAGTTCGTATGATGATTTCGGATTTGGGCGTATGCCCGGTTGGGGTTTTGGATAACCCGGGAGTGTTTATGCGCCTATTGTGGAAGTTAGCATTTTTGAAGAAATTTTATAAGTTTGGCTTGAAGTGCGTTTCAATGTTATCGATGTTCGTTTGGGATTCCGAGTCTGGGAGAAGTTCAGTATGGTGATTCTGGAGTTAGGAGCGCGATCGGAAGTGAATTCGGAGGTCCGTAGGTCATTTTGGAGCCATTAAGCCAAAGATAGAAATTTGTAGGTTTTTGAGAAGTTTGACCGGAAGTGGACTTTTTGATATTGGGGTCGGAATCCGATTTCGGAAGTTGGAGTAGGTCCGTGATGTCGAATATGACTTGCGTGCAAAATTTGAAGTCAATCGGACGTGATTTGATAGATTTAAACATCGAAAGTAGAAGTTTGAATTTCTAAAGTTCATAAAGCTTGGGTTGGAGGTCGATTTGTGGTTTTAGTTTGTTAGATTAATTTAAAGTATTATGTTGAAAGCATTGAACTTTAATTTGAAGTATTAAATGTAACTTTGATACATATATATAGTTTTAATTTGCAACTTTGATACCGAGTTCATCTTTATATATATATATATATATATATATATATATATATATATATATATATATATATATATATATATATATA
>MU760254.1:115001-151445 GCA_026770625.1 Nicotiana glauca
TGATGCTCTCTACTATGTTTGACTCCTCCACCGCTATTCCACCAATTCCACCTAAACCACCCGATCCACTACCACCAAATCCTATGTCAACACCAACTACTGGCCCTCTTCTTAGCCATGAAGGCAATATAGGTATGAATATAGATATGCAGGAGCCATCTTTACACTCACCTCCACTACCAAAATCTTATTTACAATCCCTACAATCTAATACTGTGGATGGTGCATCAATTATGGCTTCCTCACCATCTTTCCCACCGTTGGAGAATTTGGATGAACTGGATGCTCCTACTGATCCTGATATATTTATACCATTATCAGTGGATGATAAAACTCAATTGTATCAGCCATGGCAACATCCAGTTATTATCAAAGTATTTGGACGCAAGGTAGAGCATCAAATCCTTCGCCAAAAAATATATGCGTTATGAAAATCCACTGAGAATCACCCTCTGATTGACTTAGGATCAAATTTTTTTTGTAAAAATTCCAAAAAGAGGAAAATAAAATCCATGCATTACAGGGGGTCCTTGGTTTGTTCTTAATCATTTTCTCTCAGTACGCCAATGGGAACCTAAATTTCGCGCATCTGAGGCAAAGTTTACAACTTCTGCTGTTTGGATATGATTGTTTGAATTACCTACAGAGTATTATGATTATGACATTCTACATAAGTTAGGTCAAAAAATTGGCAAACTCTTATCTGTGGACAATTGCACTGCCTCCACTACAAGGAGTCAATATGCTCGTCTATGTGTTGAAGTACTACTTGATCAACCCTTAAGGACTCACTTATATATTGGTAATCACAGATAAATTATACTCTATGAAGGATTAAATTTGCTTTGTATAAAGTGGATGTATGGGTCATAATCAGAAGATTTGCCCTCACTTTGTTGATATTGAACCTACCCTAACAGGATCCCTAACAGGATCCCAACAGGATCACCATATGGAGGTCATCAATTCGAACTTTTCCACATCACATCAAGCATATGGAGAATGGAAGCTTGTGCAATTTGCGAAGAAATATCCTGTGAGAAGATCTTCATATCATGATCAAATGGTACATGCAGTGGAGCCAGCTAAGCAGTCAAGTAATTATGGTAAACTTAGCCCTAATCACATATTGTTTACTAACTTAACTTTATCACAAGAACTAACTCTAAAATTCCTAGCTCTAAATTACCTACCTCCTCTAATCATGTTACTATTAATAATAAGTTTAATACCTTAGGTAAGGATAACTATGACAATGATATTAGTTTAAATTTAGAATCCAATAATATTATTAATCAAGTACAAGTTTCAACGACTACTCAAGTGCCTAAGTCTACGGTCCAATCACAAAAACAATCAAACCCTACTTATACTAAAATATCTAGCCCTCTCATTAACCATGCATGCAGCCACGATGGACACTACCACATGCAATGCATACCCCAATACCCAACCGTATCTTCTTTATCTATGCAAGAAATATCAAATACACCTATACCTAATTCTACACCTCCTTCTTTGGACGCTAAAATGACACTATCTTGTCCAATTACTGTTGCCATGCAAAAACACAATGATGAATCTCCCTCCCTCAATATCCACTCCAATGTCCAGTCCAAGACACCACCTTCTTTTCAATCTAGTCAACCGCCTTCTTCCTCCATTAGTGTTGTTCCAGCCCCACTAACACCCTCCCATATAATATCTACTTCTTTGACCCCTCCACTACCACTTTCATTCACACCAGACCATGTTTCCATTCAATTTTCTCACCCATCTTCGCCGGCCAAGAGCTCAATCCAGGCAGTCCACTCAATAATTACATCCCAATCCCAACTCCCAAGTTCGACCACCTCCTCATCTGATAATGGAACCAAACACGATAATTTACACAACACAAACACCCCATGCACCAACTCTACTAGCATCTTGGTTGGAAACGGGATTGCACAATCATGCCTTGACATTCACCATGGAGGTGAATCAACAGGACGTGACAGTTTTGATCAACCATCCAAGAGACTTGGCTCAAATAGTAACGGAGGGGATGCAACTAGGGATAGAGATTTACACTCCTTACCATTGGTCAATGATGCAAGCCCACCATCTTGCACCATATCAACCACTGACCTTACCCTCTCCAATCTGGAACCATACTCACCTTCATCCCAGCATTATACACATGCCATTCTACCCACCTCCCACTCCAAGCACCCCTTGGATCCAACCATATTGGGACCCTCAACCACATACACCTCTACTGAGGCCAACAACCCACCCTCACCAACAACAACTCCTCCTCCTCCCCCATCTCTATAGCACCACGTCCAGATTGTGCAAGAGGACCAGGAAGAACAGGAGGAAAATTTCCAGGCAGAGTTAGACGCAGCAATCGTCTACAACAGAGAGACAAGGCCAGTACATGCTTTCATGGACGGAATAAAAGTTTATGTCCGGAAGGAGGAGTTTGAAAGAAGGATTTACATAAGTTGCCCGCGAAATCTAATTGCAACCTCCTTTCGTTTGAGGCCTACAACAAATCCACTAGTGGGGAAATATGCAATATTATTTTTTCTCACTTTCAGCCTTTGCCCAGGAGAGCTTAGTAATGGACAGGTTGAATTTCAACCATCACATATGAATTTTATAATTTGGAACTATAGGGGTGCTCAGTCTGTGGAGTTTCGTAGAAATTTTAGGTCACTACTAGATTATAATAGGCCTACTTTGGTGGTTCTCTTGGAAACACATTGCACTTCTCACCAGCTTTTGAAGGATGATTTTGAGTTCACAGGAATGATGGAAGTAGCTGCTATAGGATAGTATGGGGGGATTGTCATCCTATGGAATGCAGCTCTTGTAAATGTGGAGCAGGTGGATACATCTACACAAGAAATTCATTGTCATGTTCAGGTTCTTCCCTTGCCTTTCACTTTTTTATTTAGTGCCATTTATGCAAGCACTGACTTGGCATCTAGATCAGTTTTATGGGACAACCTTAGATGTATATATGATAATTATAAGGGGCCTTGGTTGGTAGGGGTGATTTTAATGAAATACTACATGCCTCAGATAAATTTGGAGGGTTGCCTATAAATAATAATAGAGCAAATAGGTTGTTAGATTGTTTTAATTGTTGTCTATTAACTGATTTAGTCTATAAGGGTAGTCGTTACACTTGGACAAATGGTAGACATCATAGTTTCAATATACTAGAGCGTATTGATCGTGTGCTGGCAAATTATGAGTCGATATCTTATTATGCTGATGCTTTGGTAACTCATCTCCCTCGCACACACTCGGATTATTGTCCTATTAAAATTGAGTTACAACATTGCTCTATGCCTAGGAAAAACATTTTTAGGCTAGAAACTATTTGGATGACTCATCCGACTTTTCCTGCAGTGATAGAACAAGTTTGGTCGGAAAACATTCAATTACTTCTTGCTATTACTAAATTTCCAGAATCAGTACACATTTGGAATAAAATAATATTTGGTAATATATTTAAGTGTAAAACTAAATTGCTGGCAAGATTAGGAGGGATACAGGCTTCTATGCACTATCCTACTAGTCTATTTTTACAAAGTTTGGAGAAAGCTTTAACTGTGGAATTTAATCACATTCTTCAGCTGGAAGAGAAATTTTGGAAGTTAAAATCAAGAATAAATTGGCTGAATAATGGTGATGCTAATACTAAATTTTTCCATCTCACAACTTTAAATAGACGTAGACAAAATCGTATTACTGCTCTTCAGGATTTATGAGGCACTTTGATTACTGACCTTATAAAATAAGGGATGATATTAATTCTTGTTATATTCATCTCTTTACTACACAAAAAACTTTTTCAAAGCACTATTCTATAACACTACCCTTTAATACTTTAACCTTAGCTGAACAAGGTAGGCTACTACTCCCTTTACAAGACTCGAAAATTCTAACTGCAATAAATTCTTTTTAACCTCTTAAGGCACCTAGACCTGATGGTTTGCACCCATTATTTTACCAAAAATACTGGCATATCATAGGGAATTCTGTGAAATATTTTTGCAATGAGGTTTTCTTGGACCATCAGATTGACCCTGCTATAAATACCACTTTTATCTGTTTAATTCCAAAGAATAAGCTTGATTCTACTATATCTCAATTTAGGCCTATCAGCCTTTATAACACTATTTATGAAGTTATTACAAAAATAATTGTTAATAGGTTAAAACCTATTCTGGAACATCTTATACATCTGACTCAATCCAGTTTCCAGAAAAATAGACGTGCAGCGGATAATGCTATTATAGTACAGGAAATTATTTCTACGTTTCAAAAAATGAAGGGTAAGGGTTTTAGTATTCTATTAAAGATAGACCCAGAAAAAGCGTTTGATAAGATGGAATGGTCTTTCATTCATGCCACTTTACATAGCCTCAGGTTTCCTCCTGAGTTTATTAAACTAATCATGTCTTGTTCACCATTACGTCTACAACTATCTTAATAAATGGTACACTTACAGAATATTTCTCACCCACACGTGGTATTAGGCAAGGGGATCCTCTTTCAACTTATATCTTCATTTTATGTTTGGAAATGCTGTCAAGGAAAATTAATTCCGAAGTCGACTATCACATTTGGCATCCTATTTCAATAGGTACCAGAGGGCCTCAATTATCACATCTTTTCTTCGCGGATGATATTATTTTGACCTCAAAAGTTAATTTTGTATCATGTCAATCTATAGTTAATACTTTCAAGCAATTTTCATACTATTCAGGACAAACTATTAACTTTAATAAATCAAGAATTTTCTTCTCTAAGAATTGTCCTAATAATATGAAGATTGATATACAAGGTACTTTTGGAATAGGTGAGGGCAACCATTTTGGCAAGTATTTAAGGTTTCCTATTTTTAATTCGAGACCCACTAACAGGATTTTCAGTTCCTATTTGACAATTTCAAAACTAAGTTAGCGGGCTGGAAAACCCACTTTCTAACCAAAGCTGGAAGACAAACGCTAATAAGAGCTACTTTAAATAACTTGCCAAACCATCTAATGCATTATACACTTCCTTCATATATTATCTCCTCCCTTAATAAATACCAACGGAATTTTCTATGGGGCACTACCCCACAGAGGAAAAGATTACATCTTATCAAATGGTCTGTGGTTACTCAACCCTTAGAGAAAGGGGGATTGGGCATCCAAAACCTTAGACTTAAAAATAAAGCATCTCTTTCTAGTCTTGATTGGAGGCTGTTTCAGAATCCTACTCAATTATGGGCACAAGTCTTAATTCATTCCTATCTTATGCCTGCTAAATCCAATAAATTTATAGAGTCAAAAATTTGGGCTAACGTAATTAAGGGTTGGGCCAATTGTCGACTAGGCTATAAATGAAGTCTCAACGATGGTAATAATGTCAATTTCTGGAATAAACCTTAGTTATGTCACAATTCTATGATCCGTAGTTTTATTTATGGGCTTCTACCAGAGGGTGAAGGCAACAAAAAGGTGTCTGCTTACTTTTTTTATCAGAGATGGCACTTGCACTTACTACCTTTTGTCTTGCCTTCACATTTAACAGTTGCAATACCTGATATTTATATGCCAATGGTGCCTGTCAGGTATGACCAACTTTATTGGGCACTTACACAGGATGGGCTATTCTCTGTTAAATCTATGTATATTATGCTTGTACATGTTTCTAATAATTCTCCTACTACTGATGAAATACATTATGCATGGATTTGGAAACTTAGAATCCCACCAAAAATTTCCTTTTTTATGGCTACTGTATCATGATAGGCTTCCTACAGCTGCATATTTGCATAAATTACAAATAGTAAGTTCCCCATTGTGTCCACAATGCCAAAAAGCACCTGAGACTACAAAGCATATTTTTACGGAATGCCCTAATGCTACGACACTCTGGGCACATCTTAAAGTTAATATGCCCCACATGCTAGGATTGACAAATACTCTCCTACTGATTGGTGGCACACCTTTATCCATAAGTAAATTTTGCAGGCTTATAAGTGTATTCCCTTTGCTACCACTTTACCTTTTGCCTTGTGGAATTTATGGGTAATAAGAAATAAAATTGTGTTTGAACACAAACTGCTTAAATTAAATATTTCGGGGCTTTACAAACAAGTTGCTAAGTATTACTATCTCACAAATCCAACAAATAGAAATAGTAATACTGCACTTATTTCTGTTTATATTAAATGGCATCCCCCGGATGGTGGGTTTTTTAAGTTAAACATAGACGGGTCATTTTCTCACAATCTTAATAACAATGGTATAGGGGGATGTTTTAGGAACAAGCAAGGTCAGTGGATTTTAGGGTTTGCAGGCCATGCTTAGCATGGATCAATTATCCAGACAGAGTTGCTAGCACCACTTATGGGGTTAAAATTAGCTGTTCAACACCATCTCCGGCCACTGATCATTGAAACAGATGTTGTTGTCTTAATTAATATGCTTGTTAATTCTACTATCCAACATTCTAACTTGATAAATGATTGTAGGTTGTTACTCCATCATCTGAATGATCCGACAAACAAAGCATATTCAAGGAGCAAAATCGTGTTGCAGATTGTCTAGCTAAGTATGGGGCAGCTAATGTGGAGGCATGATGTGTACTATTTTCAAGTCCTCCTCCTTTTGTCATATTGGTTTACCAGCAGGATCAAGCGGGATTACTACGAAGAAGACTATATAAATCTAGTTCTATGTTTGCTAATAGTAGTAGCTGTGGTAGGAATGTTAGTAGTAGTAATAGTAATGTAGTTACTAATGTAGTTAGTCGTAGTTGTAATCTGATGCAAGTTTTGCATCCCACAAACTTCTCTGTACAAGTTTAAGTATTTACAATATGTCTATCTTTTCCACCAATATATATATATATATATATAAAATTTACAAGAAATTGCCTTAGATAATTTTTTTTTAAAGAAATAGGCCAGGCCCACTTAGGCCTGTTTAGGCCCGGGCCCGACCCACTTATCCCGAGACCATTAGTTCGTGGTTCCGGTTTGGTTACTTCCAAAATCCCACAAAGCCCGGGACCGTTTGACCCCAGCACACGAAGCCCAGGCCCACATAGAACCGGCATATCACGACCCGGATTTCCCACCCTCGGGAGTCGTGATGACGCCTACTCGTGAAAGTTATGCAAGCCGCGTATTATAGAATCATTAACCCTTTTATACCCCTTTTTAACAATTTAAATCAACATGCGTTCAACAGTTAAATATTAATGATAAATAAATACATGCGGAAGAAGAAATCTGATAACTTAGTCAAAAACCAGTACGACAATACTAACATACACATCTACCCGAAATCTGGTGTCATATTATCACAGACCAACTACGAATACTACATACAGTGTCTAGAAAGAAAGGTACAATCTATCTCTGAAGTAAATGGAAACAGAAAACATATAAAGATAGAAGAGAATGCCGGGCCTGCGGACGCCTGCAGGACTACCTCGGGATCTCTGACTGGACTGAAGGCAGTCACTCAAAGCTACGGTCCAAAATCTGCCGCTCCGGGATCTGCACATAGTGCAGAGTGTAGTATCAGCACAACCGACCCCATGTGCTGGTAAGTGCCTGGTTTAACCCCGACGAAGTAGTGACGAGGCTAGGACCAGACTCCAAATAAACCTGTGCAGTATATAATATGCAACGAAAAATAAAACAAAAATAAATAAGTAAAGATTGGAGGGGGTACATGCTACAGGGGAATATCAATACCAACACTAAATTAAGAGAAAGGCATGAGAACAATTTATAATTTACAGCAAAATAATAATAACACTGTTGCGGCGTGCAACCCGATCCATATCATCTATCACTGTTGCGGCGTACAACCCGATCCAAATATAATATTATTACAATGCGCAACCCGGTCCATATATAATATTTTTGCGGCGTGCAACCCGATCGACATATACAATTCAACACCAATCACAACAAGAGTCCCTCCAAGGGACCAATAAGGAACAACACTATCCCGACATGGGAATCGATAGTGTAAGTAAATACGTCCCGGTAAGGGACCAATAATCAGCTATAACCAAATTCGTTCCAACATCTAACTATCTCAACTAACACCAATACTCAATCATAAGTAATCTCCACGAAAATAAACATAATCCTTGCTTAACACAGAGAATCAACAACTTAGGCATTTGTAGCATTTATTAAGAACACAACAATTTCACTTTAAGACTCACGGTCATGCTTGACACCAACGTATAGATACTCATCACCATGCCTATACGTCGTACTCAATAAGTAATATTTAGCAAATAGGACACAACTCCTAATCCCTCAAGCAAAGGTTAGACCGAACACTTACCTCGAACTTCTACGGCCAACTCAAGCCTCAAACATCACTTTTCCTTTTGAATTTGGCTCCAAATCAATCGTATCTAGACATGATCGACTTAATAATATCAAAAGATGCTAAACAATCCAATTCCATTTCCTAATTATAGATTTCCTATCATTCTTCCCAAAAAGTCAAAAATTGACCCCGGGCCTGCTTGGTTAAAATACGAGGTTCGGACCAAAACCCGATCACCCGTTCACCCACGAGCCCGAATATATAATTAATTCCAAAATTCGACCCCAAAACGAGGTCAAATTCCCAATTATACAAAATTTCCTAACTCTACCCAAATCCCTAATTTTCTACCCTTAAGAACGTAATTTAAGCCTAGAAATCTAATGGGTGTTAATGAAAATCGAAGAAAATGAGTCTAAGATTACATACCTATGAATTTGTGGTGAAGTTCACTTTCAAAAATAGCCCAATTTGGAGTTTGGAAGAAGAAGTTATGAAATTTTTGTTAAGTCCCGTTTTTCCTTTTGTTTTAAAATCACTGGACAGGCCTTCATCGCGTTTGCGATAGGCCTGTCGCATTCGCGATGGGTTAGGCTTAGGTGACCTTCGCCTTCGCGTTCGTCAGCTTGCGTTCGCGGAGCTTCAGCTCCTAGAGCCTTCGCGCTCACGGTCAATTGGCCGTGTTCGAATAGAACAAAATGTGAACCCCTCCCCTCAGGAAATTAGCCTACACGTTCGCGAGTGCCTGGACGAGTTCGTGAAGGGTACTCCCCCCACAGCCTCGCATTCGCGTCCCAAGCTCCGAATTCGCGAAGAAAAAACTGGCACTTGAGGAAATTGCCTTGCTCATTCGCGAGTGGGACCACGCGAATGCAAAGAACAAAACTTCTGTGCACTGAGACATCAAAAACCTGCAACTTTTTCCTAGTTCAAAACCTTCCGAAACCTATCCGAAACTCACCTGAGCCCTCGGGGCCCCAAACCACACATGCATACTAACTCAAAAATATCATATGAACTTATCCGTGCGATCAAATCGCTAAAATAACCTCATAAACAAGGAATTTAGAATAGAAATCTAAGAAAAATCTTAAAACTTTCAAAACACCAATTTTCACAACTATGGGTCCGAATCATCTCAAATGACTTCCGTTTCTTACCAAATTTCAAAGACTCATCTTATTCACATATAAGACCTGTACCAGGCTCCGAAACTAAAATACGGACCCGATACCATCAAATTTTAAATGCATTTCATTTCCAAAACTCATAAATAATTGCAGAAAATATTTTTTTAAAAAAATTTATTTCTCGAGCTTTGGACCTCGAAATTCGATTTCAGGTATACGCCAAAGTCCCATATTTTCCTACGGACCCTCCGTAACTGTCAAATCACGGGTCTGGATCCGTTTATCTAAAATGTTGTCAGGAATCAACTTAAATTCAATTTTAAGTCAAAATTCATCATTTTTCATAGATTTTCACATAATGGCTTTCTGGCTACGCGCCCGAACTGCACACGCAAATTGAGGTGATGCCGAAAAAGGTTTTTTTTAATGCCTTAGAATGCAGAATTTATTTCTAAAACAAGTGATGACCTTTTGGGTCATCACACGGCCCACGAGGTGGAAGTGCACGGTTAGCCACTAATAACACTTGTATTTACTTTTTAAGTCACTGTTTAAAATATCTTTAGTCTTTAGCCACTATTTTAATAAACTTTAACTGCCCGGACGAAAATACCCTTCTGCTCATGTCCTTATCTTTTGAACTTAACTTCACGACTTCAGGACTACACGTCCTTAACTTTTGAACTTGTAAATCTAAGCTCAGGACTTCAGGACTACATATCCTTAACTTTTGAACTTGCAACTCTAAATTCAGGACTTCAGGACTACATGTCCTTAAACTTTGAACTTAACTTCAGGACTACATGTCCTTAAATTTTGAACTCAACTTCAGGACTACATGTCCTTAACTTTTGAACTTGTAACTGTAAGTTGAGGACCAAGTGTCCTTAACTTTTGAGCTTGTTCGTGTAAGTTTAGGACCTATTGTCCTTAACTTTTGCGCTTCTTAGCCTATGTTCAGGACCTATTGTCCTTAACTTTTGATCTTGTTAGTCTAAGTTGAGGATTTCAGGACCTATTATCCTTAATTTTTGAACTCATAACTATAAATTCAGGACCTATTGTCCTTAACTTTTGGGCTTCTTAGCCTAATTTCAGGACCTATTGTCCTTAACTTTTGAGCTTGTTAGTCTAAATTCAGGACCAAGTGTCCTTAACTTTTGAACTTGTAATTCTAAGTTCAGGACCAAGTGTCCTTAACTTTTAAACTTGGAACTCGTAGTTTAGGACCAAGTGTCCTTAACTTTTGAACTTGTAATTGTAGATTTAGGATCCATAACGTAGCAGAAAACCAAACGTTATTTGTATTAAAAAAATAATAATTGCAATTTACATATAAGATTAATGTCAAATTACATAACAGAAACCTAATAACAAAAAGAAACAACTAAAAAATAAAAGACTACAGAACCTAACTAACCAAAAGAAAAGAAAAATAACAGCTTCTAAGATCACATTCTTAGTCCCCTTTTAAAAAAAATGGATATCATGGCTTAGAATGTGATCTTAGAAGTATTATTGGTACTTAGTTTTAGAAGTATTATTGAAAAAAAAGGACTAAGATAGTGATCATTATGATCCGATTCATCGTGTTCTGACTGCAGAGTGTGCAACAAGATGTGAGTTTGTATTATTGGTTACTGGTTTTCCTTCCGGCATAATTCTTCTGCCTAACATGAAAGAGATAGAAGAAAGGGTAACACAGACTTTTCATATTAATTTTAATAGACTAGTGGCTACTATTGCTAAGCATTAAAAATGCTGGATAAAAAGTAAATACTACTTTAAAAAGTGGCTACCCCACATAATTTTTACCCGTTTAGGCTCGGGCCCGACCCGTTTGCCACCCTTACTCTTTCCTGAGCGTGTACTATCTATAGTACTATGCGTTTTATATTTTCCCTGACAAGGAAAAAGCTGCTTGACAAAGACATAGGAGTCCGGAACCTAAATGTGATTTTTTTGGACTCAAAATACGTTTTTAAGTGTAAAAAAAAGTTACATTTCTATATCGGCCTTTTGGACTATTAAGGTAAAATACGGTGTGTAACCGCGATTTATATAAAATGCTCTAACAGAACGTGTTTTATATAAAGCTGATAAGACTGCTATATAAAATGCGATATGTTACCGCGATTTATATAGATCGCGGTTACATATTGCATTTTATATAAATAAATATAAAAACCCTTCCCTTTCCCCCACGTTATGCCCAGTCTTCTTCTTCTTCTTCTTCATTTTTAAAAAAAAAATGGTCCCCCTTCGTTAACAAGACACAAAGCTCGTGTGGAGCCCACCCATCCCGTAAAAAAGTAGATATTATTGGTCCCACACCCTAGCCAAGTCATCTTTTGTTGTGGGTTGCTTGTTTCGGAGTCAAATTTTCAAATCTTCAACTTTTCAAAAAACATAAATCTAGGTATTCTAATTTAGTTTATGTCCAAACTCGTATAAATAATACATATTAGTTGTTTTGAATGTTGTATGTTATTTTGTGTTTTTTTGGGATTCAGTTGGTACATTATTTTTATCTGGTTAATTTTTTTTTTAGTAAAGACTATGAATATAGAGCCTTTTAGGGTAGTAAAATGTAATGCCTTTTAGTGTAGTAAAATGTAGTGCCTTTTAGGGTAGTATAATGTAGTGCCTTTTAGCGTAGTAAAATATAGTGCCTTTTGGGGTAGTTTCCCTGTAGTTTAAGTATCTCTTATACTAAAAAAATATGCCAAATAACTGATAGATCAAACACAAATTTTGTCCAATTATAGTCAACATATATTTGGTGCTGCTGGGCCGTAAATATCGAGCCCGGAACCCATGTATGAATCTTTAATAAGTAAATATTGTATAATTATAAAAATTAATTATTTAATTTACAAACAAACATATAAAATTATAAAACTAACACATAAAATAATAAAACTAACACATAGAAGAATTTCGGATAAATTGATGCTACTGTGCTCCAAATATGGAGGCTGGAACCCGTTTGTAAATATTTAATTATAAAAATTAAATATTTAATTTACAAACTAACATGTAAAATAATAAAACTAACACAGAGAATAAATTTGTCACGACCCGGAGTTTTCACCTCGGGAGTCGTGATGGCGCCTACTCATTAAAGCTAGGCAAGCCGAGTATTAAAGATTCATTACCCTTTTTCCTTAACCTTTTAACATTTACGAATTTACATGTGATCAACGACGAAACATTATAATGAACAGAAATGCGGAAGACGAAAACTAATAATTTAATCAAATACTAGTACAGAATCCAACATACAACTCTACCTAGAATTTGGTGTCACAATGTCACGGACCGTCTACGAATATTACAAACAGTGCTCTGAATGAAAATACAAATCTGTCTCTGAAATACATAAAAGTAGAATGGAAAGATAGAAGGGGACGTGTAACGACCCGACAGATCGTTTTGAGCTTTTGTACTTTGTTCGCCACTACTCGGGAATGGCCATCCCCGTGTGATATATTAGGACTTATGTAAATTGTCGGTTTTAGTTTTCAAGGTATTCAGAATGAATTTGGAAGAACAGTTCTCAGTTTGAGGCTTAAAATTTGAAAGGTTTGACCAAGATTTGACTTGTTAGTATATGATCTCCGATCAAAATTTTTATGATTTGGTTATCTCCGCTGGGTAATTTGGGACTTAGGAGCGTGATCGAAATGTATTTTGGAGGTCCGTGGAAGGTTTAGGCTTGAATTGGCGAAATTGAGATTTGGCATTTTTCGGTTGATAGGTGAGATTTTGATATAAGGTTCGGAATGGAATTCCAAAAATTGGAGTAGGTCCGTTGTGTCATTTATGATGTGTGAAAAATTTCAGGTCATTCGGGCGAGGTTTCATAGACTTTTTGATCGAAAGTGGAATTTGGATGTTTTTGGAGTTCTTAGGCTTGAATCCGTTGCGAATTTGATGTTTTGATGTTGTTTTAGGCATTCCGAAGATTGGGACAAGTTTGACTGGTGTTATGGTATATGTTGGCATGTTTAGTTGAGGTCGCAGGGGCCTCGAGTGAGTTTCGGGTGGTTAATCGGACCATTTCATGTTGGGAAAAACTGCAGAAAACTGTTGTTGAGTGTTGCAGGCAATTGGCCTTCGCGTTTGCGAAGGGTTAGCAGATGAGACTGAATATTTGGCCTCCGCATTCGCGAGGGAGGTCCCGCGTTCGAGAAGGGCTGGGCTTGATCATTGCGTTCGCGAGAAGGGGAGCCTCATTGGTGAAGGATTGGAGTTTGGAAGCATCGCATTCGCGAGAGGTCAGACGCGTTCGCGATGAAGGAATTTTGGTCAAAGCCAGTTTTTGCTTCGCGAATGCGAGGTTATGACCGCGTTCACGAAGAAGGTTTTTAATGCCTTGGCAGAATGTTTAAATAGCCATTGTCCGAGATTTTGAGGCTAACTTTCAGCATTTTTGGGCGATTTTGGAGCTTTTCGAAGAGGATTGAAGAGGGATTAAAGGGGGAACACTTGGAGGTAAGATTTATGGACTTTATACTCGATTCTTATGGGAATTCTACCTAATTAATCATGGAATTTAAGCCTAATATTGAAGAACTAGGGCTTGTATTTGTAGACCTAGAATTTGGGATTTGAGGGGTCGTTTGTGGTTGGATTTTGATGCTTTTGATATGAATGAACTCAGGGAGTGATAAGGAGTCTATTGCTGTAATTTTTATCGGAATCCGAAATGTGGGCCCGAGGGTCAGGTTTGACCAATTTCGGGATTTTGTTGTAATTTGATTTCTTTCGAGTGGGCTTTGTTGCATTAGCATGTTTTGATGGTTTTGCACAGATTTTGATTAGATTTGGAGCATCCAGAGGTTTATTAGAGAGGCAAAGTTATCGCGAGCGAGAGATTTAGACCGTATAGAGGTGAGTAATGTTTGTATATATTATCCCGAGGGTATGAAACCCCGAATTTAACATCATTGTGTTATATTGAGGTAACGCACATGCTAGATGACGAGCGTGGGGTCGTGCACTGTTGGGTATTGTGACTTAGTCCGTCCCGATTGACTGTTTTACCGCGTATTCGGTTGAAAAGTGTTTTCTATCATCATGTTTTGGGCGGAAAGCAATATTTGGGCCTCATGCCAACTATTTGGACCCTTAGGGAATTTTTACTGATATTTCCTCACTGTTTTTACTTTATACTTGTACTCTGTCATTCTATATTCTACTGTTTCCATAACTCGGCTATGCTTACTCTATTTTAATACATTAAATGATATTTTAAATGATAATTTGGGATGAGCATTATATTTTACTGTTGCCCGAGTGCTTATGAACTGAGTAAGGCTAAGGGCATGTGTTGTGAGGATACACTGATTTATGATTATGAGGCCGAGGGCATGAGATTGTACGCCACGAGGTGGCTTATTGATATAAGGTCGAGAACCTATGTGATTATGCCACGAGATGGCTTGATATTGTGCTTGGGCGGCCCCTCCATGAGTCTGCACACCCTCAGTGAGCGCGGGTACCCTCGTGATATGAGATATAGCCGAGGGGCTGGTATTGTTCCATGTGTTGCCTGAAGGGCTGATTTTGTTGGTATTGTACCCGAGGGGCGGTTCTTTATGTGTTTACTTTTTCTATTTGCTTGTCATTTACTTGATCAACTGTTAAAAAGGAATTCTAAAGAATCTTAAACTGAACTAAAGTGACTTTGTATATTTTCACTATTTTATTACTTTTACTGGTTTTTTTACTGCTTATTTATAGCGCGTTGATGTTCCTTTACGTTATTTCTTATTTCTCAATCTGCATTTATTATTATTACTCACTGAGTTAGAGTACTATAATGACCCGACCGATCGTTTTGAGTCCCAGCTCTCCGTTCAGCAGTCTGAGGCCATGAATAGCTTCATTTTCGGTATTATGAATTGTACGCATGGTCAGAATTAGATTTTGGGAAGTCCAGAGTTGATTTGGAAAGAGAATTATTATTTCGAAAGCTTGAAGTTGAAAGAATGAACTAGGATTGGAATTTTGAGTAAACGAACTCGGAATTGGGATCTGAAGGTTCCAGCAGGTTCGTATGATGATTTCGGACTTGGGCGTATGCCCGGTTCGGGATTTGGATAACCCGTGAGTGTTTTGGCACCTATTGTAGAAGTTAGCATTTTAGAAGAAATTTCATAAGTTTGGCTTGAAGTGCATTTCAGTGTTATCGATGTCTGTTTGGGATTCCGAGACTTTGAATAGCTCCGTATAGTGATTCTGGAGTTGGGGGCGCGATCGAAAGTGAATTCGGATGTCCGTAGGTCATTTTGAAATCATTTGGCTAAAGATAGAAAATTGAAGGTTTTGAGAAGTTTGACCGGAAGTGGACTTTTTGATATCGGGGTCAGAATCCGATTCTGAAAGTCAGAATAGGTCAGTAATTCAAATATGACTTGTGCGCAAAATTTGAGGTCAATCGGACATGATTTGATAGGTTTAAACATCGTAAATAGAAGCTTGAAATTTTGAAGTTCATTAAGTTTGGATTGGAGGTCGATTCATGATTTTAGCATCGTTTGATTTGATTTGAGGCCTCGAGCGAGTCCGTAATGTGTTTTGGATTGGTTGGTATGTTTGGTTGGGGGTCATGGTGGCCTCGGGTGGATTCCGGATGGTTAACGGATCGAATTTTGAATTTGGAAGAGGGCTGAAGGATCTGGTTGCTGGTATTTTCGCTTCTGTGGTGGGCTAACTGCAGAAGCGGCCATGCAGAAGCAGAAAGGGAGCCGCAAAAGCGGATTTGGGCTAAGAAGAGAAGGGACCGCAGATGCGGGACAGCACCTGCGGTAGAGTGGTCGCAGATGCGGAATGAGGGGAAGTTGGAGCGGACCGCAGATGTGGTCTATGTTCCGCAGAAGCGGGACCGCATCTGCGGAGGTGCTGTCGTAGAAGCAAAAAGGGGGAGGCCCAGGGGAGACCGCAGATGCGGCATTTTAACTGCACCTGCGGAACCGCAAAAGCGATCAAGGAGCCGCAAATGCAGAAATAGTGGAGGCAGAGGGGTTGTTTTAAAATCGGGATTTGGCCATTTCTCTCATATTTTTCATGGCTTGGGCGATTTTTGGGGAGCTTAAAGAGAGGGTTTTCATCATCAATGATAAGATAAGTTATCCCCACCTATTTTGAGTTAAATACATCAACTATGTATGAATTTGAGCATTTAAATTAGTAGAAATTTGGGGTTTTGGTAGAAAGACCTAGAAATTATATTCTTGGAATTTAGCCACGATTTTAGGGATGAAATTAAGAGAAAATTATATATTTGAGTTCGTGAGTTCTAGGGTAATCTTTAACTTTAAAAAATTTCGAATTCCGGGCATGTGGGCCGGAGGGCGTTTTGGTCAACTTTTCGATCGGAATTAGGAGTTTCTATAAATTAGATTGTAATGAATAATTGAGCATGTATTAATGGATTTGCGTAACCGTTGGCTAGTTTTGGAGCGTGGCGCATCAATTAGAGTCTTCGGAAGGGTGTGGAATGCCGGGTTGGATCTTCGGAGCGAGGTGAGTCTTCTTTCTAACCTTGTAAGAGGGAAATGTCCCCATAGGTGTAATAATTGATTATGTGCTCCTAATTGCAGGGGCTACGTATGCACAAGGTGACGAGAGTCCGTGCGTAGCTACTATTATGCTATTGTCCGGGTAGTCTAGGACCCAAAAGCATGCTACACTTTGAATATTTGTAATCTTATGGTTAGTTGAATTGCTTAAACCACATCAAAATAGTAAATGAATTTCTAACAAGATCTAAACCTCATTTTCTTAAATTGTTAAAAGAGAATTAGCTTTCTTTGAATAATTGCCCCCTGCTGGCTTCTTGATTGAATGTCTCTATGTGTTTATTTTAGAACGGGCCGAACACCTCGGCAGATTAAATAGATACATCTATAGGCGCGTCGTCGACCTTCAGCAAGTGCACAATTTATTTATGTTGGATCGGGTCGTTTCCTCGGCATGATATGTGCATGCTTGTATTGCTGCCTTGAACTTAATTAAGTTATTATTGCCTCTTCATGGCTTGAAAATATCTGGAAAATTTTGAAAAGGAATTTTGGTAATTTCCTATAAGAGAATTAATTGTTTACTTGTTTCCTTCTATTTTGACTAAAATCATGTTTATAGAAATCCATAAGTTAATTTATTACTAACCTCATTATTGGACCACTAGTATGTGTCGAAGTCGACTATCTCATCTCTACTTCTTCAAGATTAGACGGGATACTCATTAAATACACATTGTTTATGTACTCATACTACACCTCTGTGCATTTTTGTTGCACAGGTATACGTAACCCTAGAAGCCTACTGGGTGTAGCGGCGCGGATGATTCTAGGACTAGGTAAGTTGCATTATTCGAGGCGACCCGCAGCTAGTATAGTCCCTTTCAGTATATTGTATCTATTCTTTGTCCACTGTATTTCAGACGGATGTTGTATTTTATTTCCTTATCTGTAGATGCTCATGCACTTGTGACACCGGGTTCTGGGAGGATTTTGGATTATTCAGTATTAAGGCTTTTATCGACTTTATGTTTATTTTTGTAAAATTTTTATTATCTAATATTCAACGTATAAGAAAAATGTTTTCCGCAAATACTAAACCTGGAATTTAATTATGCATCCTTGGTTGGCCCTGCTGATAGCGGTGTCCGGCGCCACCACAACCCTTAGTGGATTTTGGGTCGTGACAAGTACTCACTTTAATCCCTGCACCCCGTGTGCAAATTTAGGCGCTTTAGGTCCTGCTTACGAGGGTTGAGAGCTTTTAGCTGACTTTGGAGATTCACTAGGTAGCTGCTCGGTGTTCGCAGCCCAGTGCTTCTCCCTCTATCTTATTTTCTCCTGTTTAGTTAAGTAGTGGTTGTGTAGACTCTTTCAGACTTATAGTTTTTATGTTAGATGCTCATAACTGGTGACACCCCGATGTCGAGGTATGTCTATTCCTCAATTGTACTGTTTCGTCTTATTTTGGGGTTATTATTATGTTAAAGAACTAATTTGTATTAATTTAATTGCTTAAAAATGAATTGGTAGTGTGTCAGATGGCGTTGTCTTCACGAGAGGCGCCATCACGATCGAGTCTGGGCTTAGGGTCGTGACAAGTTGGTATCAGAGACTAGGTTACATAGGTCTCAAAATTCATAAGCATGTTTAGAAATGTCTCGTTTATCGGTACGGAGACGTCTGTACTTGTACTCGGGAGGCTGACGAACCTTTAGGAAAAACTTCACATTCTTGAGTTCTTATCATGCGTCCTTGATTTAGCTTGAAATATAACTCTTTGAATTCCTTCCATGCTTTGTATGTGCGCATGAGCGCTCAGTATTAGATGTGCATCGATGGCTTGTAATTCCCTGATCGAGGGGCGAGATGTGATTTTCTGTGCATTGATGTTGGACCAATCTGGAGGACTTGAGGCTGATTTTTGCCTGCAGCTTGAGCATCGAGGTGCTGATTGTGTGAGCACGTATTTTTAATTTATAATAGTGTCCCTCTTAGTAGAAGTGATGGATGGATGGCTATGTGATGAGTATGTTATGACCACGAGATGTATTCATATGATTTGGAAGTGAGGAGAAGGGTCTGCTGGAGGATAGAAGAACTATCAGGTTCTTTGTTTCCATCTCGATTTGAGGTATAGTCCCGAGTTATAGGTGTGTGAAGAATCTTTTCATGTTTTCTAGTTGGGGGAGTGAAGTGGATTTCATGCTGTGACATGAGGTCAGATTTAGTAAGATCAAGTGACTGCGTAATGTCTATGATGGTGGAAGGGTATAAAGAGATGTTAGTTGAGGCAAAGCAGGTGGGCTATCTCCTGCGGAGTGTTCCCAATTTTGTGTAATCCTTATGTGGTGTGTTGGAATGTCCCTTTTACCAGTAAAATGTATGTGTTGCAATTTGAATTTGGGTCATTTAAGAGAGTGGGCTTAACTTCTACGAGGGCGAATGCGAGATTTGCAGAAGATTTAAAGTACTAGATGGTCTGTGTTTCACGAACTTATGAAGGATTGAGTTTAATCTCACTATGGTATTATGGCAGTGATAGAGCATACGCATTATGAGTTATTGTGTGTTTTGATCTATGGATTTGGGCCAAGTGGGGGAGTCTACGGTTGATTAGGTAATTGCACGGTTATGTGCTGTGTTGGTTCCAGTTTGAGGCGTACTGGTGAATCAATTATGGCTTGCAGAGGTTAAGACTGAGGATGGCTCGAGTAAAGGAAATTTCAATAAAGGTTATGCTATGCTTTATGGGTGTATGAGAGTCACAGAATGACTTGAGTTATTATTGGTAAAGGATGCTCGGTGCATAGGACAGGAATTTGTTTGGTCACATTAAGGTAAGGTTACATTCTGTGGTTTCGGAGTGCTAATGAGGCATAAGTTGTTCGGTTCATTTGATCAGGCTAATTGCAGTTTGAGTAGAATGGATGACTCTCGAGAATGGTTCTAATGTGTTCAAGATTTTACATGTAATAATTGGAGATTTTCAAGATGTATTTTTAGCTAGAAACTGAGGTTTGCATTGGAGGGTGTCAAGACTTGTGCATTTCTATACCAAATATGGATTCTATATATCAGTATCAGGAAGGTGAAGGTAATGACTTTGGATTCGCAGGAAGTCACTTCAGGGTAGGTATTTTGAATGTGGTGTGCTTGGAAATAGTTAAGAGAGTATCCAGTGGCTTAGGAGCCTTAGGCGGTGTGGTTTTTATGCTTGGGTATCGTATGGTAAGTCTGGGCTGAGGAATTGTGGTGCTATAGCAAGAAAAAGTATCAAGTTGGAGGTAAATCAAAATGAACTTGGATATATGGGGGTAGCTTGGTAGTAGGCCGGATCGGTACAGTAAGGATTTGATTAGCTCTTTGGATGCTTATGAGGTAATGAGTTTATACAGGTGTTTCGTGGTAATGCTCTTGGGTTTAAATGGTTGCGTAGCTTGGTTGAGTCAGAAGGATTAAGTCCTGACGGTTTAGTTTTTTGCAAGTGGAATTCAGAGAGTTCTTGATGGTTTCTACCACGGTTAGAGATGTACATTTTCTACGAGCATGAGAAGCGTGGGATGTGTAGTGATTTTCTTCTAGATGGGATCAATGGACAATTCTTGGCTAGTGAGAACGTAGTTGCTTGTGGCTCGGAATGGATTTGAAATTCTCATGGTTACCCTAGGATGGTATGGTATATGTGGTATGTTGTGTAGGATCAATTTGCATGTGTAAGGTCACGGTTCAGATTGGAAAGGAAGGTCAAAAATTCTAAAATAGCATGGACAGTTTCAGATGACTAGGTAAATGAGATCACAGATTGGTGTGGCTTGATGAGGGTATACATTTTAGGAAAGGGCAATGTGATTGAGTGATGATACTTCATTAGTATTGCGGCACTCTCTTGTTGGATCGACTGTTGATATACGGTTTGCTTGGTGGCATAGAAGAATTCTCGGAGTATATCTCGTGGAGAGATTGGGTATTAGAGGTGTGGCATATGTTCGTACGATGGAATTGGGATCATATATGATGATTCATATGCTATATGGAGTTGGAGACTGGAGGTTCTCACAAACATACTATGTTGTAGTTGTGGGTCGCGTGTATCCGTTTTGGGTGGTAACTATTAGAGTTTTGGAGACCCGAGTGGATCTTTTGTTGCTTATTATGGTGGATTTTTATGTAATATTAGGTACATATTGGTGGTCACCGTGTCGTGCTATTGTGGAATGTTTCCCTAAGACGACAACGTTGGTTGTGCCGAGATACCACAGATTGAACGACGAGGTTCGATGGATTATGTTCACAGCAAGGTGATTTCATTTTGAAGAACCATCAGATTGTTGAGAAGGGTTGTCTTTCTTATTTGGCCTTCGTGATGGATGTCAGTGCAGAGACTTCTTCTATTGATTCAGTTTTGGTGGTGAGGGATTTTCGGATGTGTTTCCTGCTATTCGGCATGTCATCAGATAGGGTTGTTGATTTTGGTATTGATTTGGTTCTGGGCACCGTATCCTATGGCATCGCCAGAGTTAGAGGAGTTGAAGGAGAAGCTTCAGGAACTCCTTAGTAAGGGTACATTGGTAGGCCAATATGGATGTGTTCTCTTCATCGAGTCAGCTTGGTTGATTTCGAGTTGTGTTGTTGAGGGATGTGTTGATTCGTTTGTTTTTGAGCTATTAGTGTTCTGAGGTGATCTAGGAGTTACCTTTCCATGTTTCAAGGTGTTGGAACTCGTTGGGTATAGGCACATGCGGTGTGGTTTTATCAAGGTCTCTCAGTGGAAATTGAGCGGAGAGACTATTGAGTATTACTCGGAAGATGGCATATCGGTTGTGTCCTTTCGGGACTGTAATGTTATGTCAGTTGCTTCGCAGTGGTTGTGATTTGCTTTGGTTCTTCACATCAAATTGTGCGTGGTTGTCGATTTTGAGTAGAGTGACTTGAGGTGTTCCATGTAGACCAGTGTTTGGATAGGGTCACGCATTACAGCTAAGTTATGTGGAAGTATGATCCTTCGGGTTAGACTCATGTGTTCTGTTTCTACGATGTGTGACGGGTTCTCAGCATTGTGTTGTGGTGGCACTGGTGAGCTTGCGGTACAGCTCTTTCATTGAGTCATTTTTCATGATTTGAGTACGTTCATATTATTGTTTATTGGTGCACGGATTGCACGAGTTGTGGCTGTAGATTGTATTGACGTGTCACGTCACCAGAGTAGTTGTGTTGGATTAGATTAGATCGTTGGGATCTAGAATGAATACAATCGGATTCAATTTTAGCATGTTGGAAGGATAATATCGATGTTCAACTCAGAAATTTGCTATGGTCCTTGCCAAAGGAGAAGTGGCTTCACGAATGGTTGATCTGAGGAATGGTTATGACTTTCTACGTGTTTCATTTATCATTGGCACTATACGGAAGTGTTGGAATGAGGCTTTAGTTGATAATAGGTTTATTATCGATATTTTGTTGTTCTGAGCAACTGTTGTGATTAGAAGTTGTAACTACAAGTGTTTGAGTTATGTGGTATGTCGTGTAATTGCACCTGAGGTTGTAGGTATGAGTTATTACAACTGACTTATCCAGGGTACATGGTTTCAAAAGTGGAAATGTGGTTCTAAGGTTTATGGGCGAGGTTGGATTGTGAAATATCAGTTACATTGTGTTATCAGACCTATATGAGATATGGTGACATGGTATCACCCCCCGGGTATATGCATGATAAGGTTATTCAACAATTTGATGGTTTTCGAAACAACTCTGGGCACGTTCGAGGATGAACGTATGTTTAAGTGGGGGAGGATGTAACGACCCGACTGGTTAATTTGATCTTTTGCACTTTGTTCACCAGTTCTCAGGCATGGCCAGCCCCGTGTGATGTATTATGACTTATATAAATCATCGATTTTGGTTTTCAAGGTAATCAAAATGAATTTGGAAGAACATTTCTCAATTTGAAGCTTAAAATTTGAAAGGTTTGACCAAGATTTGACTTGTTAGTATATGATCTTAGATCAGAATTTTTTTCATTTGATTAGCTCGGTTAGGTGATTTGGGACTTAGGAGCGTGATCGGAATGTATTTTTGATGTCTGTGGAAGGTTTAGGCTTGAATTAGCGAAATTGGGATTTTGGTATTTTTTTGGTTGATATGTGAGATTTTGATATATGGGTCTTAATGGAATCCGGAAATTGGAGTAGGTCCGTTGTGTCATTTATGACATGTGCGCAAAATTTCAGGTCATTCGGGCGAGGTTTGATAGAATTTTTGATCGAAAGTGGAATTTGGAAGTTTTTGGAGTTCTTAGGCTTGAATCCGATGCAAATTTGGTGTTTTGATATTGTTTGAGCGTTCCAAAGATTGGGAAAATTTTTAATGGTGTTATGGGATATGTTGGCATGTTTGGGTGAGGTCCCGGTTGAGTTTCGGGTGCTCAATCGGACCATTTCATGTTGTGAAAAATTGCAGAAAACTGAAGATTTGTTCTTCGCGTTCGCGAGTGGACCCTCGTGTTCGCGAAGGGTTAGCAGATGAGACTGAAGATTTGGCCTTCGCGTTCATGAGGGAGGTCTCGTTTTCGACAAGGGCTAGGCCATTGAGCATCGCGTTCGCGAGAAGGGGAGCCGTATTTCGCGAAGGATTAGATTCTTGAAGCATCGCGTTCACGAGGGGTCAGACATCTTCGTGATGAAGGAATTTTGGTCAAAGTCAGTTTGTGCTTCGCGAACGCGAGGCGATGACAACGTTTGTGAAGAAGGTTTTTAATGCCTGGGCAGAATGTTTAAATAGCCATTGTCCGTGATTTTGAGGCTAACTTTTATCATTTTTGGGCGATTTTGGAGCTTTTTGAAGAGTATTGAAGAAGGATTAAAAGGGGGAACACTCGGAGGTAAGATTTATGGACTTTATACTCGATTCTTATGTGAATTCTACCTAATTAATCCTAAAATTTAAGCCTAATATTGAAGAACTAGGGCTTGTAATTGGAGACCTAGAATTTGGGATTTGAGGGGCCATTTGTGGTTGGATTTTGATTCTTTTGATATGAATGAACTCGGGGAGTGATAAGGAGTCTATTGATGTAATTTTTATCGAAATCCGAGATGTGGGCCCGGGGGTCGGGTTTGGTCTCTGGATTTTGTTGTAATTTGATTTCTTTCGAGTGGGCTTTGTTCCCTTAGCATGTTTTGATGGTTTTGCATTGATTTTGATTAGATTTTGGAGCATCCGGAGGTCGATTCGAGAGGCAAAGGCATCGCGAGCTAGAGATTTGGATCGGATAGTGGTGAGTAATGATTGTAAATGTTGTCCTAAGAGTATGAAACCCCGAATTTCACACCGTTGTGCTATATTGAGGTGACGCACATGCTAGATGAAGAGCGTGGGGTCGTGCACCGTTGGGGATTGTGACTTAGTCCGTCCGTATTGAGGTGATGCACATGCTAGATGACGAGTGTAGGGTCATGCACCATTGGGGATTGTGACTTAGTCCGTCCCGAATGACTGTTTTACCGCGTATTAGATTGAAAACTATTTGCTATCATCATGTTTTGGGCGAAATGCCATATTCGGGCCTCGTGCCAACTATTTGGACCCTTAGGGGATTTTTACTGATATTTCCTCAATGTTTTGACTTTTTACTTGTACTCTGTCATTCTATATTCTACTGTTTTCATAACTCAACCATGCTTACTCTGTTTTAATACATTAAATGATTTTTTAAATGATACTTTCAGATGAGCATCATGTTTTACTGTTGCCTGAGTGGCTTATAAACTGAGTAAGGCCGAGGGCCTGTGTTGTAAGGATACACTGATTTATGATTGTGAGGCCGAGGGCCTGAGATTGTACGCCACGAGGTGGCTTGTTGATATTAGGCCCAGAGCCTATGTGATTATGCTACGAGATGGCTTGATATTGCGCTTGGGTCGTAAGGGGCCCCTCCATGAGTCTACGCACCCCCAGTGAGCGCGGGTACCCATCGTGATACGATATATAGTCCGAGGGGCTGGTATTGTTCCATGTGTTGCCCGAGGGGCTGATTTTGTTGGTATTGTGCCCGAGGGGCGGTTATTTATGTGTTTGCCTTTTATAGTTGCCTGTCATTTACTTGCTCAACTGTTAAAAGGCATTCTAAAGAAGCTTAAACTTAACTAAAGTGACTTTGCATATTTTCACTATTTCATTGCTTTTACTGGTTTTTTTACTGCTTCTTATAGCCTGTTGGTGTAGATTGACGTGATTTATTATTGTTCAGTCTGCATTTATTATAATTACTCACTGAGTTGGAGTACTCAGTTTAGTCCTTGCCACCCTGTGCAGATTCAGGTGCTTCAGGTCCTGCTTGTGAGGGTTGAGAGCTTTCAGCAGACTTCAGAGATTCACTAGGTAGCTACTCGGCATTCACATCCCGGTGCTTCTTCCTCTATCTTAGTTTCTCCTATTTAGTCAAGTAGTAGTTGTGTAGACTCTTTCAAACTTGTAGTTTTTATGATAGATGCTCATGACTAGTGACACCTCGTTGTCGGGCTATGTCTATTCCACAATTGTACTGTTTCACCTTATTTTGGGATTATTATTATGTTAAAGACTTAATTTGTATTGATTTAATTGCTTAAAATGAATTGGTAGTGTGTCGGCTGGCCTTGTCTTCACGAGAGGCGCCATTACGACCGGGTCTGGGTTTAGGATCGTGATAGGATGCTAAGGCCTGCGGACGTCTGCAGGACTACCTCGGGTCTCCACCACTGGACTGAAGGCAGCAACCTCTCTACGGTCCAAATGCTCCACCATCGGGATCTGCACACAGTGCAGAGTGTAGTATCAACACAACCGAGCCCATGTGCTGGTAAGTGTCGAGCCTAACCTCGGTGAAGTAGTGACGAGGCTAGGTCAAGACTACCAGATAAACCTGTGCAGTTATATCGTATACAGCAAATAATAACAATAAAACTAGCAATTAAAGAGGGTAAGGGGAAACATGCTGCGGGGAATATCATGCACAAACAGAATTTCAGTAAAGAAGCACAAGGAACACCATAAATCAATTATGAGCAAGAATAAGGAAAGGCAGTAACAAGTGCACGACATCACCCTTCGTGCTTTTACTCTCGATCTCACCATAAGAATCAATATATTCGGCACGGCATCACCCTTCGTGCTTTTACCTCACATAATCATGGCACATCATTATCCTTCGTGCATTATCACTCATATCATGGCACGACATCACCCTTCGCGCTTTTACATTTATAATATCGGCTCGGCATCACCCTTTGTGCATTAACACTTACTCAAATATCACGCATGACATCACCCTTCGTGCTTTTACACTCTTCCTTACCCAAGCAACAATCACAAAGCAATTCGGGCAAAGGAATCAATAAAATCACAATAGAATCCTGGCAAGGGAACAATAGTTTTACAATAATATTCCAGCAAGGGAAACAATATCATAAGCAATAACATCCCGGCAAGGGAAACAATATCATAAGCAATAATATCCCGGCAAGGAAAATAATTTCATAAACCTCTTCTCATTTCCACACTCACTTCTCAATACAATGTCAACTTGAGCCAATGTTGTACAATGTTCAATTACCAAGAATACTTCTGTAAGCCTTGTTCAACATTAAGAATCATCATATTAAGCATGGATAATACATAACACAGTCACAACATTCATAGTATAAGACTCCCGGGCATGCTTGACACCAACGTATAGGTACTCGTCACCACACCTATATGTCGTACTCAACAATTAACACATAGAAAATAAGACCACGACTCATATTCCCTCTAGCTAAAGTTATACCAAACACTTACCTCAATGCCACGAACACAGTCAAGCCTCAACTACCGCTTTAACCCTCGATTCCACAACCAATTCGCTTGTATCTAGATACAATTTACTTAACGATATCAATAAATGCTAAATAAATCAATTCTAATGCATGAAAATAGGTTTTCTAATGATTTCCCTAAAAATTCAAAAATCAATTTCGGGCCCACATGGTCAGAACCTGAGGTTCGAACCAAAACCCGATCACCCATTCCCCCACGAACTCAAATATGTAATGTTTTAAAATCGGACCTTAAATCGAGGTCCAAATCCCCAAAAATTGAAAATCCTAAGTCCTACCCAAAAACACAGAATTCGCCCCATGAAAACCCTTGATTTTGAATTGAAATAATGTAAAAAGATGTTATAGATTGAAGAAAATGAGTTAGAAATGACTTACAACTGATTTGGAGAAGAACTTTTCTTTGGAAAATCGCCCAAGAGAGCTAGGGTTTGAGAGAGTTTGAAAAATGAAATTTTTTTGTCTAAGTTATAATTTGCACAGGTGGAAATATCGTATTTTCGAAGTTAGGTTCGCAAATGTGGCCCTAGCTTCACAAATGCGAAGGGGCCTGCCCCTGCTTTGTTCACAAATGCGAACAAACGTTCGCAATTGCGGTACCTGCTGAGGTGGCATTTGCGACATTGAACTTTGCAAATGCGAAGGTCTCCCTGTCCAGCCCATCCTCGCCATTTCGATAATTCTTTGCAATTGCGAGCTCGCATTTGCGAGCCAGGCTTCACAATTGCGAAGCCTGCAGACCTGCAATACACCCACAGTTTTCCTAAGTCCAATTTCACTTTGTGGCCTATCCAAAGCTCACCCAAGCCCTCGGGGATCCAAACCAAACACACACACAAGTTCAAAAACATCATACGGACTTGCTCGTGCGATCAAATCATCAAAATAACACCAAAAACTATGAATTAAACCTCAAATTCATTAAATCACTCAAGAACATTAAAATTTCCATTTTCTCAAATAAAGGTCTGATTTACACCAAACGAACTCCGAATTTTACCAAACTTCATAGATTCAACTTAATTCTTATATAAGGCTTGTACCGGGCTCCGGAACCAAAATACGGCCCCGATACCATCAATTTCAAACATCTTTACATTTATAAAAGCTCTTACAATTTTAGTCAAACTATTTCTTCCAAAAAATCATTTCTCGGGCTTGGGACCTTGGAATTCGATTCCGGGCATACCCCCAAGTCACATATTTTACTACGGACCCTGCGAGACCGTCAGATCATGGGTCCGGGTCCATACCAAGAATGTTGACCAAAGTCAACTTTAATTAATTTTAAAAGCCAAATTCCTTATTTTACTTAGTTTTCACATAAAAGCTTTCTGAAAACGTGCCCGGACTGCGCATGCAAATCAAGGTGAGACAAATGAGGTTTTTGAGGCCTCAAAACATAGAATTTACTTTTGGAACGAGTGATGACCTTTTAGATCATCACATTCTCCACCTCTAAAATAACCGTTCATCCTCGAATGGACATAAGAAAAGTACCTGAGTTGGAGAAAAGATGGAGATATCGGCTTCATATATCAGACTCGGACTCCCAGGTAGCTGCCTTGGTAGGCTGACCTCTCCATTAAATACGAAAAGAAGGGAAACTCTTAGATCTCAACTGAGGAACATGCCGGTCTAGATTAACTACCAGCTCCTCCTTATAGGATAAGTCTTTGTCCAGATGGAAAATGCTGAAGTCTAAAACGTAGGATGGATCACCGTGATGCTTCTGAAGTATGGACACATGAAACACTGGATGCACGGCTGATAAACACTGCGGCATGCAAGTGTAAGCCACCTCTCCCACTCGATCAAGAATCTCAAAAGGACTAATGAATCTAGGGATTAGCTTTCCCTTCTTTCCAAATCTCGTCATGCCCTTCATAGGCAACACCCGAAGCAACACCCACTCGCCGACCATAAATACCACATCACCAACCTTACGATCGGCATAACTCTTTTTCCTGGACTGATCTATACGAAGCCTATCCTGAATGATCTTGACCTTGTCTAAGGCATCCTGTACTAGATCCGTATCCAACAACCGAGCCTCTCCTGGCTCAAACCACCCAACCGGCGACCGACACCGCCTACCATATAAAATCTTATAAGGAGCCATCTGGATGCTCGAATGGTAGTTGTTGTTGTAGGCAAACTCCGCTAAAGGCAAGAACTGATCCCACGAGCCTCTAAAGTCAATAACACAAGCTCGGAGCATATCCTCCAAAATCTAAATAGTACGCTCGGACTGCCCGTCTACATGAGGATAAAATGTTGTGCTCAACTCGACCCGTGTGCCCAACACATGCTGAGATGCCCTTCGGAATGTGAGGTAAACTGCGTACCTCAGTTTGAAATGATAGATACGGGCACACCATGAAGACGAACAAACTCTCGGATATAGATCTCGGCTAAACTCTCTAAAGAATAGGAAACTGCCACAGGAATTAAATGTGTTGGCTTGGTAAGCCTATCAATAATAGCCCATACTGCATAGAACTTCCTATGAGTCCGTGGGAGTCCTACAATGAAGTCCATAGTGATACGCTCCCACTTCCACTCAGGAATCTCAATCTTCTGGAACAAACCACCAGGTCTCTGATGCTCATACTTTACCTGTTGACAATTCAAACACCGAGCCACATATGCAACAATATTTTTCTTCTTCATCCTCCTCCGCCAATAATGCTGCCACAAGTCCTGATACATCTTAGCGGTGCACGAATGAATGAAATATCGAGAACTATGGGCCTCCTCTAGAATCATCTCTCGAAGTCCATCCACATTAGTCACATAAACTCGACCCTATATCCTCAAAACTTCATCATCTCGAACTATAACATGCTTGGCACCTCTGTGTCACACTGTGTCTCTAAGGACAAGCAAATGAGGATAATCATACTGCCAATCTTGGATACGCTCAAATAATAAAGAACGAGCGACTATGCAAGCTAACACACTGCTGGGCTCAAAAACACCCGACCTCACAAACTGATTGGCCAAAGCCTGAACATCCAAAGAAAGCCGTCTCTCACCGACTCAAATATACGTAAGACTGCCCATACTGGCTGACTTTCTACTCAAAGCATCGGCCACCACATTGTCCTTCCCCGGAAGATATAAGATGGTGATATCATAGTCTTTCAATTGCTCCAACCACCTCATCTGCCTTAAATTTAGCTCCTTATGCTTGAACAAGTATTGCAAACTCTTGTGATTCGTGAACACCTCACATGACACGACATATAAATAGTGCCTCCAAATCTTCAGCACGTGAACAATGGCTGCTCACTCCAAATCATGAACTAGATAATTCGTCTCATGAATCTTCAACCATCGCGAAGCATAAGCAATGACATTGCCATCCTGCATCAACACCGCACCAAGTCCAATACGAGATACTTTATAATAAACTTTATATAGCCCTGAATCGGCGGGCAAAACCAATACCGACATCGTAGTCAAAGATATCTTGAGCTTCTAAAAGCTTGTCTCACACTCGTTTGACCACCTGAACTGGGCACCCTTCTGGGTTAACCTGGTCATCGAGGCTGCAATAGATGAAAACCCCTCCACAAACCGATGGTAATAGTCTGCCAAACCCAAGAAACTCTAAATCTCTGTAGCTGGTACGGGTCTAGGACAGTCCTTGACTGGCTCTATCTTCTTCGGATCCACTTGAATGCCTTCTGCTGATACAAAGTGACCCAAGAACGCAACTGAACTTAACCAGAACTCAAATTTCAAAAACTTAGCATACAACTGACTATCTCTCAAAGTCTGAAGAACAACCCTCATATGCTGCTCATGCTCCTCCCGATTGCGGGAATAGATCAAAATATCATCAATGAACACTATCACGAATGAATCCAAGTAAGTCTTGAACACTCAGTTTATCAAATCCATGAAAGCTGCTAGGGCATATGTCAACCCGAATGACATCACCAAAAACTTATAATGCCGGTACCGAGTGCAGAAAGCTATCTTAGGGACATCAGATGCCCTAATTCTCAATAAATGGTAGCCAGATCTCAAGTCAATCTTCAAAAATACCTTGGCACCATGAAGCTGATCAAAAAAATCATCAATCCTCGGCAATGGATACTTGTTCTTGATTGTGACCTTGTTCAACTACCGATAATCTATACACATCCTCATTGATCCATTTTTATTTTTAACAAAAAATACCGACGCACCCCAAGGCAAGACACTAGGTTTAATAAAACCTTTATCATGCAAGTCTTGCAACTACTCTTTCAATTCTTTCAACTCAGGCAGGGCCATACGATATGGCAGGATAGAAATGGGTTGAGTGCCCGGAGCCAAATCAATGCAGAAGTCTATATCCATGTCGGGTGGCATACTTGATAGTTCTGAAGGAAGTACCTCAGGAAACTCATGAAAAACAGGCACATAATCCATAGAAGGAACCTCGGCACTAGAATCACGAACATACGCCAAATAGGCCAAACATCCCTTATCAACCATTTGTCCAGCCTTCATATATGAGATAACCTTACGAGTAGAATGACCAAGAGTCCCTCTCCACTCTAAATAAGGTAAGCCCGGCAATGCTAAGGTCACATTCTTGGCATGACAGTCCAAGATAGTATGGTAAGGTGATAACCAGCCCATCCCCAATATGATATCAAAATCAATCATATCCAAAAGTAAAAAATCTACTCGAGTCTCAAGACCCCTAATCACAACTATACATGAATGATGGATACGATCTACCATAATAGAATCACCCACCGGTGTAGACACATATACAGGAGCACTCAAGGAATCACTAGGCATGACCAGATACGTTGCAAAATAGGATGACACATATCAATATGTAGCTCCTGGATCAAATAGAACTGAAGCATTTCTACTAAAAACCATAACAATACATGTGATAACTGCATCGGAGGCCTCAGCCTAAGGCCTGGCTGGAAGAGCATAACATCGGGGCTCACCCCCACCACTCTGAACTGCATCTCTGGGATGACCTCCTGCTGGCTGGTCTCCATCTCTAGCGGCCTGACCTCCACCTCTAATACCTCTACCTCTACCTCTACCTCTACCTCTACCTCTAGCTAGTTGAACGGGCGGTGGAACACTCGGTGCTGAACCATGGCACGGGAAACTTGATGCTGAGAGTTGCTCGGTGCTCGAGGGAAAAATCTATCAATATGACTCGTATCGCTACAAGTATAACAAGCCCTCGGCTGTTGAGACTGCTGACCCTAACAGCCTGAATAACCATTCTGAAAACTCTGGAGTGGTTGTACACTGATAAGAGCTGGCGGTGCACTGTAGAGCAGCTGATCAGAATACTACATATGAGAACCACAACCACTTGGAGCACCGTAAGAAGCCTCAAGTGCTGAATGAAACGGCCTGGAATGATGGCCCCTACCAAAAGAATCTCTACCTCCAGATGAGGCACCGTTGAACCTGCCCGAATGACGAGGCCTCTTGTCAGACCCCTGACCACTCCCTTGTGATAGAACCTAGGGGTGGCCATATATCGGGTAAAACCAATAACACGAACCGTTAATTATTTATTGGGTTGTCGGTATTAGGTTATTGGGTTAACAGTTCGGTAACGGGTTAAAAAACAATTTATTGGGTTATCTGTTCGGGCTTGGTTTGGAAATTCTGTTGTTGGGTAAAACCGATAACCCAATAAGGATTAACTAATTTACTAGTTTACCCTTAAGTATATACATACTAGGGTTTCATAATTCATAGTTCACTCTTTGATTTCCCTATTTTTTCTCGGTTTCTCCACCTCACACCCTCACCAGTTAGCCCGTCAAGACTCAGACCATCATCAGTCATAGCACGCCCTTACCAGTCAGCCCGTCAAGACTCAGGCCGATGGCAGTCACATTTGTCAGCTTCTTTCTATCACTTTTCAGTCGCATCTTCACTTCATTTCTCAAATCCATCAGATTCTTTAGTCGCATCTTCACTTCACTCTTCAGTCGCATTGTAGTGTTGAACTATTAGTTGAAGTATTGAACTCTTAGTGTTAAACTCTATTCTATTATTGCAGATTTAGTTCTATTGTTAGCAGAACTATTAGTTCTATGTTTAGCAAAACTATTTGATGAAGCTGTTCAGTCTTCAAAGCAATCGAAAGGTAGTGACTCAACTTCTCACTTTTTCTTTTGATATTTACAAAAATTGCATCACAAACATATGCATCGTGGCTGACACTTGTATTTGTTATTCATTTAGATCCCTTACTGTTTTTTCGTCACTGACTCATATTGGGATTTTTGTTTATATTTTTGGGTTGAAGAATGAAATATAGAAACTTTGGTTAGTGTTTATTTTATTGGATATTGCAGCAAATTTAAATTCTTGTGAAATAGAATAGTTCTGAAAAGAGTTTTAGCAAAACAGTTTCAGCAAAACAGTTCTTAAAATCTTGTAAAACTGTTTTGCCAGTTTTATACCGAAACTGTTTTATACATTATGAAATAGTTTTAGTTGTTTTATCTTATTGGGTAAACCGATAATTGAACCGATAATGATCGATAACCGATTAACCGACAACTGATAACCAATATCTTATCGGTTTGGTTATCGGGTTATGATATTTGTAAACCGATAACCAATAAGCAAAATCGATAATATTCATAACCGAAGCGAACCAACCGATGCCCACCCCTAATAGAAACATCTTAACTCACCTTGCCACGTTGGCCATATCCTGAAAAGAAATCACCCTTCCCTTCTTCTTAGCTATCTGCAATCGAATAGGGTTAACCAGTTTGTCAATGAACCTCCTCAATCTCTCTCTCTCTCTTAGTGGGAAGTATCAGAATAGCATGACGGTCTAAGTCAATAAATCTGGTCTTATACTGAGTGACAGTCATAGAACCCTGTTGGAGACACTCAAAATGCCTCTGATAGTTCTCCCTCTGAGTTATAGGAAGAAACTTCTCCAGAAATAGCTGAGAAAACTTGTCCCAAGTCATAGCCGATGACCCAGCTGGTCTAGCCAAACAATAATCTCTCGACCAAGTCTTGGAAGATCTAGATAGACGAAAAGCAGCAAAGTCGACCCTATTGGTCTCCACTATCCCCATGTTCCGTAGAACCTCATGATAGTTGTCCAAATAATCCTAGGGATCCTCAGAAGATGTACCACCAAAAGTAGCAGTAAAATGATAGGTAAACCTGTCCAACCTCCAAAAGGCATTAGCAGACATAGCTGGCCCCTCACCGGTCTGTGCTGAACTACCCCAACTGACTGAGCATCTAGAGTCTGAACATAGGGAGCCATCTGCTCCGGAGTTCGAGTAGTAAGAGTTTGGGCTCTCCTCCAACCTGAGAGATGGTTGGTGCTGCAGGAAGCATGTCAGCCTAGGCGACACTCTCCATAAGGCCCACTGGTCGGTCCAGAGCATCCGAAAGTACCGGGGTAGCGATGAACCCCTCTAGGACCTGGGATGGTCCTGCTGGAACTGTCTGGGCTAGAACCTCATCGTCAAACTCAACCTAAGGCTTCGCCGCTGATGTTGCTGCTCGAGCTGTAATGACCCAACCAGTTATTTTAAGAATTAATGCCCTGATCCCCTATTAACTGCATTCCCTGACTTGTTTCTACTATTGTGAGTTGGCGGGAGGATTTATTTGGAGTTTGGGAGACTTTTGGGATACTTAGTCCCTAAATAAGAGTTTAAGTTGTACAATTTGGGTCGTAGTTGGATCGGTGTGAGCATAACCTCAGAATAGAATTCTGACGGTTTTGTTAGCTCCGTTGGGTGATTTTGGGCTTATGGGCTTGTTCGGATTGTGTTTTGGAGGTCCGTAGCTAATTTAGGCTTGAAATGATAAAAGTTGAATTTTGAAGTTTTCGGTTCGATAGTGAGATTTTGATCTAAGGGTTGGAATGGAATTCTAGAAGTTGGAGTAGCTCAATAGTGTTGAGTGTGATGTGTGTGCAAAATTCTAGGTCATTCGGACGAGGTTTGATAGACTTTTTTATCGAAAGCATAAATTGAGAGTTTTTAGAGTTCTTAGGCTTAAATCCATGGTTAATTCGATGTTGTTTTAGGTGTTTTAAGGATTGGTATAAGTTTGGATAGTGGTATATGACTTGTTCGTGCTTTTGGTTGAGGTTCGGGGGGCCTCGGGATGATATCTGATGGTTAATAGGAAGTTGGAGTTGAGAGTTTGCAACTGAAGCTTCTAGTCTGCTGTCATAACCGCACCTGCGGCTTGGGGAATGCAGGTGTGAGCCCGCAGAAGCAGTTGAAGTACTACAAATGCTGTTTGAGACGAAAAGGGAGTTGACCGCAGATGCGGTCAAGGCACCACATCGGTGGAAAGGCAGTCGTAGATGCAGAAATCCCCTTTAATGAAATGTCGCAGATGCAACCAGGTCTTCGCAGAAGCAGGACCACGTGTGCGGTCCAAAAAGCCACAGATGTGGTTTCATTGGTCAGAAAAAGGGCAGAAATGAGGGTTCAGTTTCAAAAGTTAGAAAATTAATTTGTAGCTCAGGAGAGAGCTATTTTGGGAGGATTATGAAGAGGAAATCAGTGAGTAATGATTCCTAATCCCTTTCTAGTTGTATTCCTATAATCTAGTCTTAGTTTTGTCATTTAATTTTGGGTTTGGGATGAAAATTGGGGAAATTTTTTGAGAAAGTCCTTAAACCTAAATTTCGAGTTTTGATTGGGAATTTGACATTGTCTTTGGATAAGTTTTGTTTGGTTAGACTCGTGAGAGTATGACGATTTTGAAAATAAAAATTTTACCTGATTCCGAGACGTGGACCTAGAGGGTGTTTTGGTCATTTTACCTAATTTCACGTATTAGCTTAGAATTTATTTGAGAATAAGTTACTTGAAGTGTTATTTTCATTATGCAATTGAATTGAATAGATTTGGTCTACTTGGAGTTGAGTACTCTTGGCAAGAGCATGGTTTTAGGTAGATTTTTGAGCCGGTTCGAGGTAAGTGGCTTGCCTAACCTTGTATGGGAGAACTCCCTTTAGGATTTGGTATTGTTGATATTTGAAATGCCTTGTACGTGAGGTGACGAGTGTGTACTTTTGCTAATTGTTGAAAATCTGAGTTTCATTAAGTAACTAAAATTGTGTTTCCTTTCCCTGTTTATACTATTTGCAAATTTAAGCCTGCTGTCAGCTTAGGGAAGCATGTCTAATTGACATAATTGCTTATTTGCTCAACTGTCTTATCTGAATTATGTGATGCATGTGTGACGACCCAAAGGGTCATCACCTATTTTCCTCATCTGTTCCGTGCTTCCGAGGCCTTAAAAACCTCATTTTATATTGCCTTGATTTGCGTGCACAGTCCGGGCGCGTAGCCAAAAAATTTCTGTGTTGGAATATGTGAACTCTATGAAAAATTTGAAGAATTTTGATATTAATATGATTATAGTTGACTTTGGTCAACATTTTTGGTAATCAGACCCGGACTCGAGATTGGACGGTCCCGGAAGGTCCGTAAAAAAATATGGGACTCGGGCATGTGCCCGGAGTCGAAATCCGAGGTCTAGAACCTGAGTAAAAGAATTTTTCTGTAAAATTGTTTTTTCGGAA
>MU760254.1:167238-179569 GCA_026770625.1 Nicotiana glauca
GTAAAGTATATAAATCCGAGATTTTCAGCTATTTTTACACTTTTTCAAAACCCAAAACATAAGAGGCGATTTTCCAAACAATTCTTCTTCTTCAAAACGATTGGTAAGTGATTTCTAATTTATTTTCTTTACTCCTTAACATCTTTAAACATAATTTCAACTTCAAAACAAGGATTTTAATGGTGCTACTAGGATCCAAATATGGAGGCTGGAACCCATTTGTGAATATTTAATTATAAAAATTAAATATTTAATTTACAAACTAACATGTAAAATAATAAAACTAACACATAGAGTAAATTTGTGCTACTAGGCTCCAAATTACGGAGCCTGGAAACCATATGTGAATATTAATTATAAAAATTAAATATTTAATTTACAAAACACATAGAATAAATTGGTTCTACTGGACTCCAAATATCGAGCCTAGAACCCATAGGTGAATATTTAATTTACCAACTAATATGTAAAATAATAAAACTAACACATAGAATAAACTGGTGCTACTGGACTGCAAATATCGAGCTTGGAACCCATACGTGAATATTAAATTTACAAACAAACATTTAAAATTATAAAACTAACATGTAACTAATGTTGGTTAGCTTACAGCAGATGACATGGATATGCCGCCTATTCATCCCGGACCCTACAATGATGCGCTACTCTCGTTACAGGACGATCATAGGTCCGCCCACATACGGGAGGGTGAGTTACTGACTGATACTCTCTCCACCAAGAGAGTAGACGACATGTGGGACTGTCTGCATGACAGATTTCTCCATGACCATGTAGTCGCACGCCTGCAGGACACGTGTTTCTACAGGATGATTGAGATCGGGCGATTGCAGCTCGATTGGTCTTTGATCACGGCTCTTACAGAGCGGTGGCGATCGAAGTTGCACATATTCCACCTGCCTATTGGCGAGGCCACCATCACACTACAGGACGTGGAGGTGTTATATGGGCTTCCTATATATAGACTGCCTGTTTCTCTACCGGCGAGCGTGAGAGACATGACACGTGTGCAGTTCTTGGACTTGCTGCAGCGGCTCACCGATTTCCGACCAGATGATGAGACTGTACTGCATGGGACTAGTCATTTTTTGTTGACAACTATTCGACTGTGGTTGGAGGTATTACCTCCTCAGATCGATGGCGCTACAGCGGATGATCATGTTGACCGGTATACGATGTTGCTGCTACTCCTGTTATTTGGAGGGGTCTTATTACCGAACACTTTGAGGAACCTAGTCAGCTTGAGATTTCTTCATCATCTTGAGCAGCTAGATGATTTACCCTAGTATAGATGGGGCTCTGCTGTTCTCGCCTACTTGTACAGACGCATGCGCCGGGTGAGCATGGGCACCCAACGTAAGGTTGTTGGATTCTTGCCGCTACTATAGGTGACAACATATTCGAATACTCTATTCATTTTAACATACCTAGTAAAAATATATCCTAACTTTTACGTCAATTTTTTTATGTTAAGTTTGGCCCTGGGAGCGGTTCTTGCAGTTGCAGCCAACTCTACCATAATTAGATTCGTAGTTGCTCCCTCTAGCTAGGAGGTGGGTACGCCGGCAGCGACATACACGCGAGTACGAGGCTCGGCATAATCTCTCCTTGGGCAGGAATATATTGCATTTGTTGGATGGCGCACAAGTAAATGTACATCTAAGTTTACATGAAATTGGTTTAAATAGAAGTGGCGTATACTGAAGTTTTGTGTTCTTCCTTAATAGTTCATCGGGATGCCATACAGCGATGCGCTGATAGCTGGCTTGCCCGATTGTTGCTCTACCGGCCGTGATATTTGGGCCTCTTTTGTCCTTTTGTCCTGCCTTGATATTGTGGAGCATCATGACACCAAGCGCGTACTTCGCCAGTTTAGTAGGCTGTAGCTCGTACCAATACCACCCACCTGGGATATTACTAGTGGGATGATCGTCACAAGGTGGACAACACATATTTATCATGGCTACAAGATCAGATATTTACTTGGGACCAGCAATTAGAGCTCATTCCCCCCCCCCCACCGACTCTAGAGGATTTTGAGCATGAGTATCTGTCCTAGAATTGCAACATTACCTGGCTTTTTGTCGGGAACCCCATTTACCGAGCTGGCAGTCGGTATGTTCCATACGCCGAGAGGCACGAGGCACTCGTATGTTATTTGGTATTCTTACTTCTAAATGTGATATAGTTATGTAATTTATATTTTTACATGTTGTGCAGGCTATTGGGCTACATTTAGTCCACCAGCTGAGACTGCAGATGCATGCATGCCGACGATCCTGCGGTCGCTTTGCAGGAGTATAGCCGGTAGTTTACGAAGTTGGCTGCCCGGGCACTACATTGAGCCAGAGAGGAAGAGCTCTTAGAGCACGTCCCTACTTATATGGCATCGGAGAACTACCATAGGGTAGGCCCCTAGCACGACTGAGGTGATGAAGCAGGGGTGCCCCACAAGACATGGTTTTCCCACAAGGCAAGGGTGCCCCACAGGGTCGTAGGGGCCAGCGAGGAGGAGGTCCCCAGCAAGGGGTGTTGAGGCACCTGATGAGGATGTTTGAGATGATTTGTCGGGTTACATCCCTCAGCAAGACGAGCCTACCAGCAGCATGCCGTCGTACAGTCTTCAGCTGGCGCTGTCAGCATCGCAGGTGACCCCGTCAGATCCATTATTGATCACGGGCACGAGCTTCACCGGAGATTGGGAGCATTTCTTTTTAGGCCCATCGATCGCGGCTGAGATCAGCCAACCCGAGATGTATATGGTGGGCGCCGGTTGAGTTTTGGCTCCTCGTCGATGGTTGTTGTGGATCTACCACATGCGCAGTTATGTTTGTATTACTATTAAATTTTAATTTGTTGTTATCTCATTGATTCGCCATAAATAACTTTATAATTTTCTTATTAAGGCTTCGTCTCAGCCTGTCACGGAGGCCACTTTGTGCGATGTTGAGCAGGACACCACGGATGCTTATATTCAGGAGCCCGATGAGACCATGGTAAGAAAATGTTTTTGACTTAACACATACATTACTAATATATATTTTCATATACTGAGCTTACTTATTTTTGTAGGTTATTGATGGACCTATGACCCCTTCAACCGATCCTTCCAGCCCTATTGATGATCATGTTGCAGCACATCCTCATATAAAGAGGCGACTTGATGAGGATGATCCTGATAGTGTACCCGGGTAGGAGAGGATGTGCCTCAGGCCAGCGGCTACATTGAAGCACATAGGCTGTGGGATACATTGATTTTATTTTTTGTATTTTGTGTAAATAATAACAACAATTTTTTATGGTTACATAATATGCGCATCATGTTTTTATTACCCCGTTTCTTCTTTATTTTAACACTACAACACAAACACAAACATAGAAACTTAACATAACTTAAATTCAGTACAACTAATGAAAACACATGATACGGGAAACATAAAGATACACTACTACGCTCAACACATACATGTCATTGTTTAGTCACTACCGCCTAGTATTCTCTACTCCAACCACTTAAATTTTTCTTCCAGCTTATTTTTTTCTTCTTCCACCTCTTTGTGTTTCTCCTTCATCTCTGTAACTTCTCCTTTGTATTGTCGTTCATATTCCCACTATTTTAAGGTCACATAATGAAGATACTGCAACTTCTCTTTGTAGTATTCCTGCTGCCAGGGTTCATCAATCCATACCTTAAAATTGTAAACAGGTTCATTGGGAACCCGATAAACCTTGTTCATACACATCCAGTAGTGGCGTCCAGCTTCACCATCATCCCAACAGTCTTTCATCATCCATTTTTTGCCGCACTCACACCTTGGTACATAAAGGGTTTCAGACGTTTGTTAAAGCTTAAAAAACTTGCTTTTATGGAAATATTTGATATCGGTTATTGTTAAGCGCAGAAAATAACTAGAATGCGGCTATTATTTATAGGCAAGGCAACATAGGGAAATGTGGTATTTAAACGCTGTGTACATATTGACACAAAATATAGTATTTAACCGCAATATATATAGCGTGTTAAGTATTTTTTTTTGAAAATAAACAACTTTTTCGCAGTCGGTCAGCTTTTTAGACCGACAAGACAACACACAAAATGTCGTATTTAACCACGCTATACATGTTGACACAAAATGTAGTATTTAACCTCGGTATGCATATTGACTTTTTCTGAAACGAAATAGCTTTTTTGCAATCGGTCAACTTTTCAGACCTATAAGACAACACACAAAATATAGTATTCAACCGAGCTATACATGTTGACACAAAAATTAGTATTTAACCGCAATATGCATATTGACTTAATCTGAAACAAAACAGCTTTTTCGTAGTCGGTCAGCTTTTCAGACCGACAAGACAACACACAAAACGTAGTATTTAACCGCGCTATATATATTCACACAATACGTAGTATTTAACCGTAATATTCTTTGTGTGTCCCTATATATATAGTCACATACTCAAAACATAAAATACACTCACATACTCACACTCAAAACATAAAACACACTCACATACTCAAACCCTAAACTATGGATGACTCTTCCTCTACCAAACAATCCCTATCTTACTCTTCTACTCGCAATGACGCGTACTCTTCTACTAGCAGTGATAATGAAGAAGAGAATCCTCCAACATTTGAAGTGGTTATGACCGATTCATGCGTCGAAACTATGATTTGGTAAATTATTATGTGCATTACACTTTATTTATTTAACATAAAATACTTTTGTTGCTTATACCTTAACTCGAGAAAATATATATACATTCGTATTGTATATCTTTTTTCAGTTTTAATTTTCCGAAACTTAATAGAATTGCTTTTTTTAAAGTATATTCCAAGAAAAATATGCAAGCATCTTCCTCCAACATTAGAACACGCGTATCTTCATCATCGTGGCAAAGAGTGGTATGTAAATATGAGTGTTGATGATCAAACAAGGTTCGAGGTAGGCTGGAGATTTTTTGTATTGGAGAATTTTATCAGTCGAGGTTTCGTTGTCAAATTTACGTTGGGTGATATTTCACCAGTGCGTGCTATCTTCAATGTGGACGTGAAGGGAAACAGATATTGTGTTTGTACTAATCCATTTTTTACTTTTTACTAGGATGTGTTTTTTATTTATCCTTTTATTATCTTTATTTTCATGTGTGTTGCTTTTTTTCTAAGCAAATCAACTAGGAGAGATGCCTAGGTCTAGTTTTATTAATAATAAAAAATAAATCACATAGGAAGAGTACAAATAAGGGGACAATAGCACCAGTAGTGTTGCCTTTATGCCTTGGCTATATAATCACTCCCATGCGCCTCACATTTCCATATGATGACAACCTCATGTAGAGGATCATGGTGTAGCTGCCGACAAAGTCTCACGAGGGCATATCATCTCATAGTCATTTGGATATCTTCCCAAAGGCATAGGACATGAGCAACCACATACTGGGTTAAACCTTACCTTACTAATCCTATTTAGGCATAAAAATACCTTATCTACTTGCAAGCATGAAGAAAATAAGAACTATTAATAACTAAGTACTCTATGATCATCACAGAGTTTATAACATACTCTGTGATGATTTTACAAATGATGATGCTTAAGAAGTGATAAAATAAAACAATGTAAAAAAAATTGAGTCGTGCCCCTCATTTTTTAACCTTATGCACTTTTCAATTTGTATCTCTTTGGATCTTCTTCAAACCTCTTCAATATGTATGAAAAATGCATCATATCTTTTGGAGCGAATTTTAACTCGTTGAAGTGGTTGAGGCAACTACTTTTTGCTTTGCGACTCTCTTTGGAGGTTTCCTAATGACAACCTCTTGTCTTACCTTGCCGTCCCAGCTATGTTGTCTCTCGTGAGTCTTCTTATTGTTTTTGGTCGATCCACTTCTCATATGTCTAGGTGAAATATCTCCCTCCCTAGCTACATTTTTAAAGGAAGCATCCTCTTCCCCTTCTTCATAAAAATCGTGCCCCATATTCACACCAAATGCATCAATAGGGTTGTATCCGGGCACTAGAGCTCCTTTCTCATTGCTCGGATAGTCAAGAGCTTTTAAATTATCCATGTCATGAGTTACAAGATCTTGGAGGATGTTTGTAGGCGTCAAGTTATATTTTGCATCCACTCCACTTGCAATAGCTACCCGTCCAATGGATTTTTGGATCAAATTAAGCTTAGAAAACATACCTAATAGTTGCTGTCCAGTAGGAACAAAAGAAACAGCATTAGGACTAAGCTTTGTCTTACTTTTCACACTAGGAGATGGACTTGCAACCTTATCAACCACAGCTACTGCCCACTCCTTTGCTTTATCACCTTGTCATGTTGACGAACCATTTTCTTGAGTGTTTAGCTCCTGGGAATCACCAACATAATTTTCTTCACCTTCATCATACTCTTCTGCTAGGTCAGCCCATGTCTTATGCTTAGAGCTAATTGCCTCCTGTAGCTCATTTAAATTCTGGACAGGTTCATCACTCAAGTCTTCATTCATCTCGTCGTCATGTTCATCACTTGCGTGGTTAGCCCCTCCTTTTGGATCTTTTGTTGCAGATGACATCATGGACAATGTTCCATACCTTCACCCTCAACCTTATGCCCAATTTCAACTGGACCTAGAGAAACTGTAGGATCACCACTGTTAGTTAATTCTTTCACCACGGCCACTTCCTTAATTAGAAGCCATAGCTAGAGCTCGACCACCTGGTGTTCCTTCAACCAGAACATCAGCAGCCTTAAGAAGCTCCAACTTTTGCTGCTTCTTAGCATTCAACAAATCCCTCGCATCCCCTTGTAACTTTTCAACCAAAATTCTTTCGTTCATGAAAGTTTCATTCTCCATTTGTGCAACAGTTTCTTCAGCACACTGCACGTTCCTTTCTGTAGTTTTTTCAAATGTTGGCATGTTTTTTTGTCATGGCCTTGATACTTGCAATGATTGCAATACAAAGGTACGTTATCATAGACAAATTCTTGAAACAATTCCACAATCTTTCCCGTCTGTTTATCCACAAATTGCAGTCGCAACTTTTCAAGTAAATTGTCCAATAAATCGAGGATCACCTTAACTCTTGCAGTACTAGGGTGAGACTTGATCTGAGTAGCTTCATTAATATCTATAGGCTTTCCAATAGTTGAGGATATAGACAGCAATGCTTTCTTTGTGAATAACTCCATCGGCAGATTTGTCAAAGAGATCCAAACTACGCCTTTGTCGTCTCCTCATTTGCGTTAAAACCAACTGACCATGGAAAAACTCTAATTTGGTGCTCCTTTCCATCGTGATTAAAATACTGGACTGTCCTAGCAAGTGAAAAAACAAAATCTTCATGTTGATTTATCCTAACGAGCAACTGTCTAGGCGCAAGTTGGCCAATCAAGACTTGTCCTTTGATGCCGAAATTTTTTGGCAATATTGTTCTTATTGTTGGTAAATCAGGATCGTTTGATGACTATTTCACCACAGTAGCTTGATGTATTCCTTCCTCCTTTGCAAACTCCAGACGTTCATCCATTGAAAATTGAATTGTTGGAACTCCATGAACAAGTTCAATAGGTTTTAGTTGTGTTTGGTTCAAATTTGCTGCTGCTTTGGATTTGTATAGATGTGTGGTATATGTTATTCGATTTGTAGGGTTTTGTATTCTCTCTTTAAGGTCTAGAGATGGCTCTCCCACAACCAAAGGTTGGTGAGAGATGGGCACAGCCATGGCAGCTCTAATTCACCAAGGAAACCCAAGGAGAGAGGAGGGGAGAGAGAAGAGAGCAAAAGCGTGTTTTTTGGTTTTATGATTGTTGGTTGTTTCTCTTGATGTATGTTGCTTTTGTTATGGTTGTTGTGTTTTTTTCTCTTGAAGTATTATGTTATGTAATTTCAATCTTCATATTGGTCTTCTTTACTAACACCAATAAGTTGAATGTTGAACTATCATATCATCATCTCAATTCATATTATGTTTTAATCCAATACTATTTTTGATTACATGAAAGGGAGGGAGAAATTAATTTACTCAACTAAAAAAAGGCAAATATCAATAAGATATAACAAGGCTGTGGAACATAATTTTATTTGATAGATATTGCAACATAAACAAAAACAAACACTTACTACAAAAAAAATATTATGGAAAGAAAACACTAGGTGTATCCTTGATAGTTGGGTACATTAGACGAACTTGCACCAGGAGCTGGATTACCACCGCCACCCAGACTGGCTGAAGGACATTTACGACGCTCGTGCCCTGTTTGCGAGCATATGCTACATTTATGCGCATAAATGGTATCACCAAAATCCATTTAGTTCTGTATACGCATTATGTTTTGCACTTGTAGCTTACGCAAATAGTCCTTGTTACACAACATTTTAAATGGTTCCGGCGGCTAAAAATGCTCAGCACCCACTGGCTGCAACTGCCCACTAAATGTGTTTACATATGCAGAATCACTGTATTGCCTATCAACATAGTTGGTTGCCCCGAAACTTGTTTGTTGAAAGCACTTCATGGCATGTGAGCATGACATGTGGTAGATGGTCCATTTCCCACATGAACACAACCTGCTGGCTTCATTTACAGTGTGTAGATTATTCCCCCGGTGTTCGCGGATAGCGGTGCAAACTTCAAAAATACCCCAGTCGTTATGATACTGTAAAAATGAATGCCAATGTGCTCGCCTCCTATATTTCTCAAATCTTCTCATCGGTATTGGCATAAATTCAACACCCATGTCCATCAATTCCGATGCAACTCTATGCCTTTTAACAAACCTCTTCGCCATCTGTTTGAATGTCATCTGAACCATGACAGTGACAAGAAATCCACGTGTAGACTTCAATAACCCGTTGAATGACTCCGACACATTTGTAGTTAGGGCTCCCTATTATCCGCCACCATCAACATGCAATGTCTACTTGTGAAGCTCATCTCCTGTCAACCAATTATAGGATTTTTCGTTTAACTACTGGATCGATTCCACGCGCCTCTTGAATTTGCACCGCTGGTGCTCAATAGTAGCCTTCCATATTAAATCATGCAAGGCCTTGTCGGGATATTTATTCTGGAAATTGGCCTTCAGGTGCCTCACACAGTAATGGTCGTATGCATAGGGTTCCTACCATTCAAGAAAATGCCAANTGTTATGGTTGTTGTGTTTTTTTCTCTTGAAGTATTATGTTATGTAATTTCAATCTTCATATTGGTCTTCTTTACTAACACCAATAAGTTGAATGTTGAACTATCATATCATCATCTCAATTCATATTATGTTTTAATCCAATACTATTTTTGATTACATGAAAGGGAGGGAGAAATTAATTTACTCAACTAAAAAAAGGCAAATATCAATAAGATATAACAAGGCTGTGGAACATAATTTTATTTGATAGATATTGCAACATAAACAAAAACAAACACTTACTACAAAAAAAATATTATGGAAAGAAAACACTAGGTGTATCCTTGATAGTTGGGTACATTAGACGAACTTGCACCAGGAGCTGGATTACCACCGCCACCCAGACTGGCTGAAGGACATTTACGACGCTCGTGCCCTGTTTGCGAGCATATGCTACATTTATGCGCATAAATGGTATCACCAAAATCCATTTAGTTCTGTATACGCATTATGTTTTGCACTTGTAGCTTACGCAAATAGTCCTTGTTACACAACATTTTAAATGGTTCCGGCGGCTAAAAATGCTCAGCACCCACTGGCTGCAACTGCCCACTAAATGTGTTTACATATGCAGAATCACTGTATTGCCTATCAACATAGTTGGTTGCCCCGAAACTTGTTTGTTGAAAGCACTTCATGGCATGTGAGCATGACATGTGGTAGATGGTCCATTTCCCACATGAACACAACCTGCTGGCTTCATTTACAGTGTGTAGATTATTCCCCCGGTGTTCGCGGATAGCGGTGCAAACTTCAAAAATACCCCAGTCGTTATGATACTGTAAAAATGAATGCCAATGTGCTCGCCTCCTATATTTCTCAAATCTTCTCATCGGTATTGGCATAAATTCAACACCCATGTCCATCAATTCCGATGCAACTCTATGCCTTTTAACAAACCTCTTCGCCATCTGTTTGAATGTCATCTGAACCATGACAGTGACAAGAAATCCACGTGTAGACTTCAATAACCCGTTGAATGACTCCGACACATTTGTAGTTAGGGCTCCCTATTATCCGCCACCATCAACATGCAATGTCTACTTGTGAAGCTCATCTCCTGTCAACCAATTATAGGATTTTTCGTTTAACTACTGGATCGATTCCACGCGCCTCTTGAATTTGCACCGCTGGTGCTCAATAGTAGCCTTCCATATTAAATCATGCAAGGCCTTGTCGGGATATTTATTCTGGAAATTGGCCTTCAGGTGCCTCACACAGTAATGGTCGTATGCATAGGGTTCCTACCATTCAAGAAAATGCCATACAAAACATAAAATACTACCATGCCGATCAGATATTAGACAAATACCTGAACATTATTTGACAACGTGCTACTTCAAGTGGTTCAAAAATAGCATCCATGTCTCTTCGCTTTCATTGGCACAAATGGCAAAAGCTAGTGGAAATATTTGTCCATTGGCATCTACTGCAACTGTGAAGCTTAATATCATAATTTCCATAGATATGAGTTTCGTCTATGGAAATTACCGGATGGTAATACACAAAACCATCAATTGCTGGTTTAAATGCCCAGAACGCGTATCTGAATATATATTCCGATATTCCTAGACTTCGCTCATGCTTCTATTCAACAACAGTCCCGGGGTTAAAGTGTTTCAGTGCGACCATGTACCTGGGTAGAGTTGAAAATGACTTATCCGAGTCACTATAAATAATTTCAAATACACGTTTGCGCCCGAGATATGCCTTTCTTTTGGTAATAGTACACCCATATTTCTGGTGGACGGATGTAATACACTCTTTGATCTTGAACCAAATGGACACTTACAAGTATGGAATCAAGACAAGAGAAATCAAGTAAACATCCAAGTTGAAGTGATTCTCATTGAATGTGTCCATTTTACAATTGTGGGTGCTAATATATTTACCCACTTTCCACAACCCTGTTTCCTTCTTGTTTGCACAGAGCATCCAGTTACAACCCATAAAGTATCTACGGCATGTGGCCTTGTATACATTCAGAGTTTATTCCCATACTAGCATCTCATGACACTCTCTTGCGATGTACATTTTACAAGCCCTGGTTAGGCGAGCTTTATCGGGAAAATACATGCCATTTTCCAGTACCATTGGTCTAGACTCATCCCACATTGATGAATGACTTTCATTAACATACTTTGTGAGGGCATCCACATCCAACATACTTGGAAAATTATCAAGGTAGGGAATATGCCGCTTATGAAACGACACGTAAGACTCGTGCACTCTTGGTCTAACGGGATGTGGAGGAGCATGGTCCCTCATCAGCTCAGGTTTGACATCCACTTCCTCCCCATCATCACCCTTATCAGGGAAGGGTGTGTCATCTCCAGACTCATCGATATTATTGATAATCACTATTATCTTCCTGACTCTACGCATCTGCCAAATCATGAGTAAATACGTCATCTGCGGGTATTTGAGTGATGTCAGGACCATCAAGTTGCTCATTTTCACTATACAAAATGAACAAATTGATAAGCTACTCAAATTGATAAATATTTTACATATAGCTATATCACTTCACTTACAAGTCGAACTGTGTTAACGTTCAATGATGGACATTTTCCTATTGATGATGACTCCCGAATGGACCACTGTGATCCTACACGCCAAAACTATGCAAATTCCAACCGGGCGTGGTGTCATAACTTGTAAAATTCATATTCGGACGGTACCCCCCTGTGGAATATATGAGTAGATCCGGCCACACTTTTTTAGCTGGAACCTATTGGGCTAAAACTGCTCCAGAATAACCACCCGATGATTTAGGGGTATCCGTACTTTGTGTAATCTCATTATTGCAAACGTCTTCAGCCTTGGCGTATATTTCTAATAATTTTATCTCAATAAATTCCCTATATTCATCCGAAATGTCCAAAAAATCTCTTAGAGTTTCATCGTCTTAAATGTTAAACTCAGAATAACAAGCAAACCCGTGCAGAGTCACAGAATATGGATATCTTTTGGTTATTTTAAGATTCACCGAACGTTTGCTCAATCTCATTTTATTGCATAACAACGATACTTGACTATCGTACTGCATTGTAAGTGGCAAGTTAACATGACTCTGTGTAGATGAACTATAGCTCACTGAGTTATTCGCCACCACAAACTCACCCCCCCCCCCCCC